>JABVXW010000132.1:102396-146005 GCA_013365375.1 Litomosoides brasiliensis | reverse complement strand
GAAATCAGTTAGTGTACCGATTCCAGTTTAAGTGCATAATATCGTTGTTTTGCTCTCACGTGCGACTCATTGGACAAAATCCTTCTTTCCGGGAACGTTTCCTCCAAATATTCCAAAATCACTCGAGAATCAACCATCATCTGCAATTTTATATTTGCAATTTTCACAAGAAGTGACCACTGTCCTTCTGGTATAAGTTATATTTACTTGACCTCACTTTCAAACAAAGGACAAAGAAGTACAGTAAATCTCCAGAAATGAAGTGAATGAACGAACATTGCCCTTGTGCTCCAGAACTGGCACAGTTCCTTCCGGATGTTTTTTGGTGAACCAGTTGGGTTTCTTTTGAAGATTAACATTTATAACTTCATATCTGAAATGAAGTATTATGAATTATAGGTTGTGAATTTTATTGCTATGTGTACCTTATATTCTTAAATTTCAAAAGATTAACCGAAGGCCCTTCAATTTCGCAAGAATGATAACTCTGTCACAGTATGGACAATATTGCGTCGAATAAATTCGAAGAAGGTCATCATCTTCTGAAGGTTCCGCATCACCTGTATTGAAATATTGATTTGTTAGTCCTCTAATAATCTCTTTTTCCCACAATAACATATTATCAGCATTATGACTGGTGATAGTAATTTCCTGAAATGTAGCAGCAGCATCCGGCAATACTAATATATTTATGTATTTACATATTGTAATGTATAATTATCACTTATGTAATGAGGAAAATGCAATCCAACTTTTTTTGGATACTTCTGAAGTAGATTTAACTGGTTCGTTTTTTTTTGCGAGACATAGAATCGATAGGAGACATACAGTCCTGAAACTGTTCCCATAACAGTACTCATTGATCATAGTCTGTTATTAATGGTAAGGCAGGAATTGTTAAAAACTCTTTATCATTCCTTCCTAATTCCGCATTTTTCACATTTTTATGAATTCGAGCAATTCATTAGTGCTAATGAACAGAGCAAAAAAGAAAATCCTTTGCTCTTTTTCACCTCTTTCAACCCTAATTATTCATTCGAATTGAATTCATTTCAAGATTTATAACAACTTGCCATAACAGTGGTGAATCAAACATCATCGTATGATAATGTTAATTAGCCGATAAAGTAAGCGCAAACGATCACGTAGTAGCAAATCGATTAGAGCAATGTTGCAAGAACAAAATCGATGATACTGTAATAAAACTTTTTCTCTTTATTTTTATTCTGTTCATGGAATACTATGATTATTTTAGCATAGAAGGACCGACCGGTCATTAGTTATTTAGAGGAAGAAAAATGTCTCATTGAAAAAGGAAATTATTATCAAGCAAAAAACCCTAAGATCAATTTATCTAAGTAAGTTTTTTTCACTTAAACTTTCTTTTTATAATTTATGTCCAATCTTCCTGAATTTAAGCGATCAAAACAATACGAAATCCACGGTTATTCAAATACTAAAAAAAATATGAATTTTATGTCATTTATTGTTTATGGTTTAGAATTTTGGCTGCTAAATTCTCGTATTTCTGATAGTAATTGAAATTTAATCCAACTAATATAAATGAATTCTATGGAGTTTTATCAAAGAGAGAGAATGTCGAGAGAAATATGACAGTTGGATATGGAAGGGTCAGAATGTGATGATACTGGATATACATATATATATCTATATCTATATATCTATATCTATATATATATACCTTTGTGTGATTTCAGTTCACGGAGACGGAGAGAACCTGTTCAAAAGGTATGCAAAGAATATTGCAAATGAACGAAAGCGCTCTTTACTTCATTTGCAATTCTCAGTTAATTGATTGATGATTACTTATCAGTCTAATACTAATCATATCATTTAAGCTACTAGGCGGAAAAGTACCAAAAGTATTTGTTGAACTTAAATATAAAATATCATTTAATTATGTCTCTATTCCCACGAGCACTTTTAATTTTTGATATTATTGATCACCTTCAGCTGATATATTCATTAATTTAACGTTTTGGGCATTACTTCTACGTATTAAAATGTAACGTTAAAATTATGCAATAAATTGCGTCATACAGTAAAGTAAATATAAAGAAGAAAGTGCTATTGAAACCGCATAATCACTTATAATTTTACTTTTTGAAACTAGCCGCAAGTGTCACCTAAAATTTGAAGTGAAATAATTTCCACGGCCCGTCATCTTTGGATTATCTCTGTCCGTTTTATCGTATAAATTCTCCTCTCCCATTTATCTCTTATCTTCCTGCCTTCATCTATTTCCATTTTTGTAACGCTTTAAAATTGAACTTTTTCAAATTGATAAACTTATCATCTCTTTCCTCTCTCTACCTTTTCACTACTATTTTCATTCTATCTCTTCCATATTTTAATACAAGTAAATAACTCTTAGCAATGTTCTTTTCTCTCTTTCTCCCTCTCTCTATGGAAAATTAGGTTGAATTGATGGTAGTGAGCGGTGCTTGATAATCATCACAAAGGATTCATAAATGGCCACAATTAAATTGTGTGATATCTTCACTTTATGAATTAAGAAATATCGCATCATTCAGATTTCAAGTTTAAATAATAATGCACTGAATAAAAAGTGTCATTTTCAATGTGACATTAACGCCTTTCAAACGATACGTCAATTTCTCTTCACGATACGTTAATTTCTCATAGCACTCTTAGGGTACCTTATTCCGTGTACACATAAACATAATGAATGAAATAATAAACGAAGCATTTGTGATCTTTCAAGGAAATTACCGTAAACGAAATTACTCCTCAAATTTCAATGAAAACTGTCAAAATTTTTATTTTGCAAAAAAAGAAGAAATAATTGCAATTTCACTTATTGAGGGCCATCTCGTTGAGCAGGAAAGATATGGATCAGCGAAGAAGATTTGAAACAACGCAAATGAATATTCAATTGTCGTTCATTTTTTCATAAACGTTTGAATTGCGATTTTAAACTTTCATACATTTAAATTACACGTCAAATCGTTTCACTTGTTCCTCAACAATCACTTCACTTTTACAGTTCAAAAAAATTGTTGCACAAAATTTTGCGTATGCGATCGGCAGTGAATTTCACGTATGCGACCTATGATTAGCAATTCTCGGACAAGCATTGCTAATAGCCTAGTTCATCCAGAGACTTCTATAATGGTATTTATCACTTGCAAAAAAGTCACTTTTAAAGCGAACAAAGGTGTTTTCTTCGTCCGTTTCAATAGTTGCAATGTTATAGACTTAAATCTTTTAATTGAAAACCAAAAAATTAAAATTAACTCTTTTAAATTTCCCCAAAATTTTATACTAATACAATTAAATTGAAAAATTCTCGTATAATTGGCATTTTGTTAATGTTAAAATTTGTGATTTAATATTATTTGGCAGATTTCTTTTTTGAATAAAAATTATAAAGAAATTACATTATCAAAGAATATTTTGTAAAGTATTGCTAAGAGATTTGCAGCGCTATTTACAACAAATTTTATTTATTTATTTACGGAGATTGTAATTTATATGATTAATTATCATTTATTTAATCGTTTAATTTCATCAAACATTTCGTAACAGCTGATTTGATATCTGATAATTCTTCCAATTCATTAATGAATTTCGAAATCTTTGACGTTTCAATTAATCATAAGGGACGGAGTTTATCAGATGTGAGCAGATCCCTATCAGTTCCATCAAAGCGATCGATTCAATAAGCACTGTCAGCTAACGACTGCATTCCAACCTCAAGAAGAACAATACTCTCTCTCCTCGAGAGGTAAAATAATCCTTCACCCCTCCGTTAAAATAAAATAAAAATTCACAGTAATTGCATGTCTTCTAGCAAAATAATTCCTTTTTTGATAAATTTAAAAAGAAGGTTATTAATTAAGGTAAAATAATAATGATTAAACTGCATAAACAGGTAAAAAAAATTTCAGTCTAAAGTATTTATTAAAAGTAAATGTTAGGAGTAAATTTGTAGTGTCGCTTATTTCAAAGATGTGTTTAAATTTGATGTTAGCTCTTTTTTAAATCAGAATAGTTTCATTCAAAATTAAGTTGGGACATTTGAAGAAAGGAATTAGCAAAGAATGATCCAGCAGGTAATTGATTTAATTGAAAATATCAGTGTAGCAGCACATGTCGTACTGTAAGTGTATGTAAGTACTTCTGAACTAATTGTGAATGAGTCATTTAACAACTGAAGGATATCGAAATATTTAGGAGAGAGAAGGGAGAGAAGGAGAGGGACAATCTTAAAATTCCTCCTAAAAATTTTATTAATCATCGGGGATTATAAGTGTGTGTGTCTGTAAAGTTCAAATGTAAAAGTAAGGAGAGGGAGAGGATGAAAACCCTTTAAAGGTCAGTGAATGAATGTAGCCATTGCTAATTGAGCTTCTTTGACCAGTCAAATTGAATAATTTTGCTTAAAACATTGCGGAGAGATGGGAGATGTTAGAGCAGAAGGAATCACAACTTCCAACATACGCCGTGATTTTTTATTTTTGAATAGAACTCTCAATGAAACATTCATTAGCCGCAGAGAGGATAGCTTGCTTATATCGGCGTTGGTGTTGCAGAAGGGCAACATTCACACCGATATATTCCCATCCACCTGTTGCAATCACCACGGCTACAACTGTTCCTCCTCTAGCCTTATTACTCATCTCTCATATCATATCATACATCATTATCAGCTAAACATTGTTATGCTTAATTATTGCTATCAAAATGTCTTATCACACCAATTCCTATCTTTTATCCTATTCACTTCACTTACAATGCATCATCCTACGACAACAGCACATGAATTAAATTACTATTTGGACAAGTAAGCCTTTTATAGAGCTCTATTTATGGTAGTTGCAAAAAGAATTTTTGAGGAAAATATTTTAATTAAAATGAGCCATACAATCAGTTATATTAGGTATGCAAAGGATACAATACAATCAATACATGCAAATTTCTCCCTTCGGCTCTTATCAAATGTAGCAGATGAAAAAGTTAATGCGGTATTGTCACCGCTATCATTGGCGATAACATTATCACTGACCAGTGCTGCTGCAAGTGGTATTACAAAATTGCAGATAAATGATGTTTTCGCGAAAGGTACCTTTTTTTTCTTCTCTTTCCCTCTCTCCCTCTCTTTCTCTCTTTGATATATTTAGGACAGAAGTTCTTCTGACCAATTAGAATTTTATTTTATGCTACATGTGCATATTAACAATTCTGCTTAATTTTCATTCTTCAGGTTTCAGCAATAGCGCGGTACAGAAGTACTACTCAATGCTAGCCAACAAATTACTACTAGGAAACAATGGTACCACAATAGCACCAGGTCTTCTTGTTGTTCTACATTTTTGTGGACGTGATCGCGGTCGGATAAGTGATGCTATGATGGATATTGCACGAGATTATATGGCCGATATACTTCAGTTCGACTGCAAAAATAAATCTGCCACTATTACCGTTGGTTTTTTTATGTATAATAAAAAGTTAATGACGATTAGAATGAAAATGCTAGTTGTGAGGGAAAGGATGGGAAATGTAGACTTCTCAACTTTTCAAGATTAATTAAATGTTTCTTAAATTCTTTTCGTTATTTTTGCAAAGAATATTATGATAATATTCTACTCATTTATCAGCTCTCTTTTCAGTTTATCAATCAGTGGATTGAAAATCAAACGAAATCAGAGTTTAAAATCTTTGCAAAAAATGTTTGTAATGTAGACTGGCATTTTATGCTTGTCGATAGCTTTTACTTGAACGCAGCTTGGCATTATCCATTTGACGAGAAGAGAACAACTGTGAAAGATTTCTACGTCAACGAACATACTATCACTCAGGTAGATTTTACTCATTTCCATACCTAGCTATCTTACCAGCTCTTAGCCAAAAATTTGGTGAATGATTTGTTGACCTTTCCCGAAACAATTCACAAGTTCACTTTGAGTTCAAAAGAAAAACTCGCTAAAACGAAAATGACTGGGAAGGAACACAATAAGTTAAAACAAGAACCTTCGTAGCAAATTCGTGTAACTGTTACAGGTGGAAATGATGTCTATGTGGGCATTTGATAAATTTAAATACACAGAAGACGCTGATGTTCAAGTTCTCGGTCTTCCCTATGAATTGAATTCAAACCTTTTCCTTTATATATTTTTACCGCGAGAGAAATTTGCACTAAGAAATGTTGTGCGTGAAATGACTGGACGTCGACTTCTATTTTTGATTGCAAGATGTAAAATAATGGATGTCGAGGTAAATCTTTGAATCAAATTTGACAAATTTAAACTGATCGTGAAATCGATAGTATTTGCCATATTTGTACAAAATTCAATTTGAGCTTTTCACAACACATAATCAGTTGTAGCTTGGAGAAATAAACTTTCATGAGGCAAAATTAAAAACCATCTTACGTAATTGAACAAATGAGCGGGTAGCGGATAGATCTGTTAGATGACGGAGCAATTTGCGCCAATACGTGGCAAACCAAGCACAAGTGATCGTGTCAGCTGTACATCTGTCGCAATATCGGCAAGGGATAAAGCTTTTCGAATAAATAGACATGTTCAGATAATTAGCTGCAGTTATGATAATAGTGCTGTTCAAAGGTTACATTAGATTTGCACACATCTTGAGATCACTATTATTTCGTGAAACATCGGTGCTGTTTAAGGTTGAGATACCTCGATTTTCAATCGAAAATCATTTTGAGTTGAATTTACCGTTGGCAAGTCTTGGAATAGTAGAAGCGTTTACCAGTCGTGCCGACTTCCCGGCCATTTCAGTTCAAAAGATGCATGTTTCGACGCTTGTGCAGAAGACACAATTTGAGGTATTCAATTCATTAAATTATGCTTTCAATATGCGAATATGTATATTTTCTACTTATTTAACAACTAATTCATTCCCTCTTATTACAGGTTAATGAGAAAGGTTCGCATCCGATAAACAGCACACATGAAATATCAAGAGATCAGTCAACCGTTCTATGGCAAGGTGGACATATCAAATTTATTGCCAATCATCCATTTCTGTTTGTCATTACAAAAATCGACCAAATGATCCTCATAGGGCACTATTCCACTTAATGAAAATTCAATGTGATAGTTCACAAATTAGATGAACCTCAGGGAGAAAATTCTCTGCTTAAATGATTACGGCTATTTCTTTGAAAATCCCATTCATATTCATTGAGTTAGCTCCTAGTCAAGCAAGGCATAATTTCATTTCTCCGCAGCATACATAATTGTTTGACGTATTTTTACGTTGTTTGAGAAAGAAGTATATTCTTGAAATGATCCCATAAAATATTGCCAAACAATACGTTCAGTGCAGTAATCACGAACTACAACGAGACAGTAGAACTGCTTAACAACTAATTTATTAATGTCTATTAGCTTCAACATATCCTAAGCTTTACACTGTAATACTGAAATTAAAAAGGTTGAATGATATAACAGAAATATCATGCATCACCATTTATCAACTACTAAATGAAATTTTCTCTTACACTTCATCAACTTAGCCAATTAGATATCATTTCCACACTTGAATGTACCAGATAACTTTAACTCCACTGTAAAATGTTTTATCGTACTTGAGGAATATATGAAAGTCGTGCCACAACGGATCATCAATCAGTGTCACATATGCAAATACTTTACGCATCTGTGTTGCCGGAATAACTGATTTCCATGAAGATATATATAATGTGACGTGGCTCAAGAGCTAATCGCTTGAATCAGTTATCTTCCTCCTCATCGAAATACATGACGTGCATCGGACATCGTCTTGAAAAATATTCATCCCCCTAGAAGGCAAAAAAAGAAAAATTTAAAGATAATCTCGCTTCATACTAGGAAGCAAAAAACTTGTATTTCATAAATGACAAAAGTTTTAAACAGTTGATATGCAAACTGCATTCCTATCATTCTGTGATTAAATAACAATGCAGGTATGTTAATAGAGCTAAGTTAAATAGCATAAAGACAACGAATTTAAGCCTGATTATTAAACCATAACAAAAGCCACCGCAAACAGATTCTCACGAAATCTAGTGATGTATTTCTGTTCCTTCTCACTTTTCAAGAGTCACAACATTTCAAAACGAATTACTTTCATATTTAACAATGTTAAAACGTAATTCGAAGGAAGCAATGATGGAGTAAGGCACTTAAAGCTTTTTTTTCTCGATGACTTCTTTTAGTAAGTGTCTGTAACTTAGAGAAAATTAGAAAAAACTTCCTGATATCATGAAACAAATAACGTAACCAAATAAGATACGAATCTAAGTGCCTCAAGTCACATCAAACTTCAAAGTAAATGAATGCTAATAAATAATACAGGTCAGAGTAGCTAGCAATGGTGAACTAGTTTAACAAGAAAACAAAAAATAATCCAAATAAATAAAAACTGAAAGTTTGCGCACACGCACGCTAACTGCAGTAAAATCATTAATTGCACAACAATGGAAAAAGGAACGTTATAGTTGAAAGCAAAACTGTATTATCCGATGGTTTTACGAACTAAAATACTAACAGAAAAAGAGTTATTGCGAAAAACGGAATGTTTTAGGCATCGTAGAAGCATGGGGAACAGACAGCGTCGAACAAGATATACAGGTACTTTTGTGCACTGCGACAAAATCATACAAAAACACTTGTAGGATCTTGTAAGATGTCGAAAACATCCCCAAAACTATGGGAAAAAAGATCAAGAATGGGTAGTTTGATAACATTTATGGCAGAATGGTTTCCGATCCACTTCCTTGAATGTTCCCTTGTTCAGCTGCTTACGACAGTAGGAACAGCAGAAATGTTCCGGATGAAACTTTTGTCCCACAGCAGAGACACATCGGCCATTAATAGGTCTTTGGCAAGTGGCGCACAAACTACCGCGCTTTTCGTGATAGTGCATTTCACACAGTGGCATGTTACCGTGCTCATAAAATGATCCTGTTTCGAAAGGCTTTCCGCACTCCTAAAATCACTCATCAATATTCCTGCTACTACAGGCTAGACAGGTACGCCACTAATTTTTTTCCGCCCCTAACAGTAGCAATATCAAGGAACAAAAAGGAACTTCAAAAAAAGATAACCGTTCAATCTCAGTGTACCGTTCTGTTCCACAGAAGAACTGAATTCCAAAAAAGCATAGGAGACGCACCACGACTCACAAGAAAATTAATTGAACATACTCACCGGGCTATTTTCGTGTCCCATTTCGAGGATAACAGAGCTACCAGCACTCAGTTAAGGGGAAAATGTTCAGAATAACATCAAGCTAAGAATTTTACTGAATCGAAAGCTTTGTTATTCAAAAATGTTAGGAAAAAAGGAACAAAATAATAACGAGAACAAAGTTTCAAAAGCTTTCACACTTTAAAAAACTTGTTAAATTTCAAATAGAATTCTTTCTAGAAAAATTACCTGACAAATGAAGCACTCAGGATGCCAGTGTGTGCCCAATGCTGTTATGAAGTGCATCTTTATCGGATTCTTACAACCATTGCATTTCGGTGCAAACATTCGGAAGAAATCTGCCTTGCAGTACGGTTGACCGTTCTATAAAGAATACTGAGTATAATTTTGGTTCTTTTTTGTGCGAAAATCATTATAGAGACATTATTCAGGAGGAACGTGAAATCGAATATTATGCTACTATAAAGTTATGAGAAGGCTGGAAAAGGTGATGTTTGGTAAACAATTTCTAATTTTATCAATTGAAAACTTTAAACGTACTCAATCCAAAACTTTAAATGTTAGACATGAAATTCTTAAAACATATATATACATAACATATGCAAGCATCCTATGACAATTTTTGTTATTATCAAATTCTTACTTTTTCGTGGAATCCTTCCTCTTCAAACTGTCGGCCACATTCTGCACATACAAAGTGCTCTGCGTGAAATGTTTTACCAAGTGCCGTTACACATCGCTACAAAACAGAACAAGGATTAGTTTTCTGTTTGCAATGGTTATCACTTAATATCGGCGTTAAAAAGATCTGAGAACTAACATCCTTGATTGGTCCATTGCAGTATGCACATCGAGGAGAGAACATATCGTGATAATCATTCTCACAGTATGCTTTACCACTTCGCTCGAAGAAATTCCTATGTCCCAGCTCCTCACCACATTGACAGCATACGTAGTGCTCTGGATGCCACATTTTACCCAGCGCTATCACCACCTACGATTAATTATCGCATCGATTATCAGATATTCTAAGAACAATAAACAAAAAATCTCCCACCTCACAATTTTAAAGTGAAATTTAACGAAGGGCCAAAGTCATAAAAAGTTCCAATCCTTTAAATGCACCTTAAAAATAAGAATATAATTGATATTCACGACTAGAAACACTGTTACAAATACAGGTAATTCCATTAAGTAATGGACGGAAAGAATATTTACAACACATGTTTTACTTTCAGACAATTGCTACCATTATTTAAAAATTTTAAGTGAAACTTGTCGACAAATACCACCATTTCAATTTCGTTCCTTATTTGATTTCATTTAAAAACTTTAATTTACAACCGCACTGAGTATTTAGAAGTCGGTAGAAGAGCAAAAAGATTGTCTAGACTAAAAATGAAAATTGCGTCTTAAAGTCTATAATCCTTAAAAAGACAATGATATTTCACAAAATATATGTAAAAAAACAAAAAAGACCTGTCCAACGATCGGTTTTCCACATGAAGCGCAATCACCTTTGGGGATCGTACTGATACCATGCTTCGACATACCTTTTTGCAGTGTCCCCAGCATTGAATCCAATTGCAACGGATCGCCTGTCGGCGAATTCTGCTATAAATCGTACATTAACGACAGTAATTTAACAGCAATTAATCATAAAATTAATTCTTCGAAAATATGATCGAAGTAAGATTTCACTATATATAAAGAACGGAAGCAATGATATGTATTTTTGGAAGCAAACGGACAATGGGAATAAATCCACGAACGTGATGTATGAAATAAAGTTATGCTTCATAAAGAAAAACGCTGCTTGAACGATTGGATGTGATGACTCCAATAGCATGCATGGCCGCTTACCACGTGAAGTACATCAGTCATAAATTGGAAAGTGTGAATTGCTATTGCACAACATGAAGTCAAAACAAACCCTTGCACAAAGTGTTTAACACGCAAACTAGTTTCTATATGAGTCCAGAAATTCCGCAAGTAATCGATATTACAACTCAACCTTTCTAAAGTTTTACTGTGAGAGATATAAGTTAGCGAACATGAGAAATGTACTTAGCATTGTAGGATATATATCTTTCAGTTGTGATTATTTTTTCAAGAAACATGTGGCAGAGTACAACAACTCTGTTCTTGTTAATTACTCTATGAGAAGAACACATTGTAAATAAAAAAAAAAGCAAACCATAAAAAGTTGAACGAACAACACATACCTGAACACTACCATATGACTGTGGTAAATGACCACTAGCATTTCGTTTGTACCTGAAACAAAGTAAAAAATATTTTTTTTAATATTACATTGTATAATTGGATTCAATTTTGTTACTTCCTATCAATCAAAATACTGTGAGGATGATAACCATAATGTTTCGGTATCCTTAACCTAACAACCATTTGGATTATTTACTGGAATCGCTATACGAAATTTATAAGTACGTCAGAAGTATCACATGCAAACAGAACTACTTTAACTTGTAATTATCATGAGAATTTAGAAAAACAGCTGCAGACATCTCTTAATTATCTTTCTTATTCCCGAAGATAATCCTTTTGAACTTAGCTTCCTTACCTATCATACTCAAGCTCTCTAAACAAGCTCTGCACTGTAGGCCTTTCTGCTTGGTTTGTTAAGGAATTCGCATAAGATTCATCTGTAAAAATAGAAATTTTTTTTTGATAATTACTGGAAGATTTGCATACCGAAAACTAGACGCAAAATATTAGTTATACTGCCTTTTTTCCTTTTTGATTAATACAACTGGTCTTCTACAGTATACTGTTCAATTTAATATCTCCGCAAAACAAATATTTCTTTTAAAAACAAAAGTGAAAATGACAGGCATTATTTATTACTTTAAAAACACACAAAGCTCGGAATTAATCGATCTAACGTGAAAACTTATGTATTCCAAGCTTCATTCAAAAAAAATTCATATTCACCGCGTCAAGGTGCTCTAGCAAGAAATACATCAAAAAATCCAAATTTTCTAGCGATTGTAAAACAGCACCTTCAGGACTTTTCCTTTTTTGTGAATAATCATCCAACATTTGCTCAATACTATCCAAGCCATGAAAAGAACTGCCATAACTGAAATCAAAATGTTACACTGAATCATTATACACTTAACAGTTAACGAATGAATTAAGAGTGAAATTAATTTCGAATAGAAACAAGCATTTTTTCTATCACCACTTACTATTTCAATATTTAATAAAGTCTAGAGCTGAAGACTAAAATAGTGATTAAAATTTGCAAACCAAAGAACACTGTACAGACCTTCTAGTTTGTTCCTGATAAACGGGCTCTAAATCGGATGTATTGGATGAGCGATTGTTAAATTTAGCTCGTTTCAATACCTCTGTTGTATGCTGTAGATCAGAAAGCAAAGCTTCTGAAATGGAGATAAGGAAAGGAAAGCTATCCTTAGAAAAAATGCTCCAAGAAATATTAATAAACAACTTCGTTAAAAAAGAGGAAAAGGAAAAAACACGGTTTATATCACAATACAGTTTGATGAATACCGAAAGTAGCTTTTCAAATTTATCGATCTATTTTCAAACTTTTTCCAAATTTAAAATGAGATGAAATATTTATGTTTTTGAAAAAAGGGGAGACAATCGGGTAAATGCTCCAAAATAGGATGACCTGAAGAAAGCTTTAAGAGATACGAACCCAACGTAGCTTTCAATGTATCCACAAATTTATTCTCTGTTAATACTGACATTGCACGGTGCTCGCTCAAGAAATACTTATCAGTAAGGATGAGATGAATTCAGTGTGCACAGTAATGCAACAGGATAAGACATGGATCTGAATGGAAACCATAACACAGTTTGAATCAAGCAAATTTTCTACACTATATCTGTGTGCTTTATATCTAAAGCACAATTTGTACTTTAATTGTACGATTTCACTCTTATATTCTCCACTTTACTCTGCTCCTTTCTTCTATATTTTAAATGACAGTTCTGTAAGTCAAACAAATCATCAATGTATGCCTGTTTTTTCCAATTACTACTTTTCTGGAAGTATGCAACATTACAAAAAACATAACTGATGTGCTAAAAAGCAACTATTTGATTTTGATATCAGTTACTTAACTGCGTGCAGAAAGCTCAATAGAAATTTCAAGATAAAAGATAATGCACTACTTAATGAAAACACTGCAAATACCGGTGATTTTGAAAGAAAAGCAATAGTTTGCTTCAAAAATAAATAACTTATACCGCTTTCAAGGATGAAGAAGAAGTGTAAGAAGTGCGACGAAATACAGCTTTATGAAATATCGAACACATTGCATTTTGCGATAGTTTCTAAAACTCAAAATTGAAAACTAAAGGTTAAGGTTTCTAAAAGACTGAAACCATTAAGAAAAGTGAATGTAAATGTGATGTAAAAAATAACTGCAAAATTTGCACATTTCATAAAAACAAAAGATCCACAACGGTGATCACAACTAGTCCTTAATAGTTCCACGGAGAAAACTCAATTAAAAAAAGGTTCGTAACAGGAAGTAGCTAATCCATAAAAAAAATGTTGCTACGAGAGTGCAGTATAGGAAGAATTAATATTCTAAGCTCATTTCTTTAGACTTCTATAGACGGGCAAAAGCTTAAGAGAAATGATCAAGTGAATTGATAGACATTAACAAGAAATGTTTGCTACACCCTCATAGTAACAACAAACTAAAAATACTCTTCACTCTGCTTAATTTGTTTTCATCATTTCATTAATCCGAATGCTGTTATTAACGCTGTTCTTCATCACATCTGCAGCGTGTACTGCATGTATGAGACTAACAATTACTGCAGACTTAACTGTTGAAAAGTTCGACAAACATCCTAGGATGACAACATTAGCAAAGTCAGAGAAGCAGTAGCCTCTTTGATTTATGCAGCATTCTAGCTTTCTACTCTTCAAGAGGTTAATATTTCAACATTTTGAAATTGTTCTACTAGCAACAGCAAACAATACAAAAATAGAAAAGTTGAACCATCTCCTGCCTCTTACTTACTCTTCATATTTCAAATAAATACGAGAATCTTACATAGATATTTTAGATACTTCCTCTTTAACCTGTCGTCGTTAATTGAAGAAAATGCTACTACGCTACGATCGAAGCGTAAATTACTCAATCTTTACTTGAAGGAATTATTCTATCAAAAAGAAACCATTTGTATAATCGGCTACGTCGGCCCAAGTGACGGAAAAGCGACCATTATTGTTTGTTGACGTCGACATCAGTGAATAATAGTTTGTGATACTGAACTTCTTTAACGACAATTTATCTGATACTGCTTCACAGTAGTAGGAATTCTTTACATTGTTATTGAAAGTGATGAAGTTATATTATTAAATTCGGTGGAACGGAAGCATATAGTTCAGTGGAGGAACGAAAAATGAATGCTGTTGAATGAATAGATTGCACTTATAATAACAGGATGAATTACTACAGCCGTAGAGAAGCGGAAAGGGACCTAGGAGAAAGATAACAAAATTGTATTGATCACTATTTCAAACAAAAACTGTGTTTTATGTTCCCCGCGTCAGTGGGATAGAGATGTTAGGCGTGTTAGTCAACAGTAATATAGTGGATGGTAGTAGACTGCTGTACTTCAAAGAATAATGCCCTACGGCAAAAAATTTAGTGGAAAGCAAAAGAACAATTATTGCCGGTGCATAGACACCGTATTATGAAATGAGAACACCAGTTTTCCTCTGCTAAAAGATGGAGCGGAAATTTAACAAAAAAAAGATTGCAAAATTTCTAGGTGATATGGCATGTTTTCGTTATCACTTTTTTTATTTATTAATCCTTGCAATCAAGCAAAGGCTTCAGCCTCATAAAAAATAAAGGCTTCGACGAGAGCTTATTAAGAAACAGTGAGAGAAAAAAAACTTAATAGAAGCTCCGTTCGTATATTTTTAGTTTGTTATTAATCGTTAAAAATAGGATGAAGTGTATAACGGCGCATATTCTTGATTTTTAAAGCGCAATGCACAAAATAAGTTAAATCTTTAGATGATACCTGAAGACGATGAGGAAGTTTACGATAAATTTCGAAGAACTGAAACTATTACGGTAAATCTATTCGACAGTGAATATAAGTGAAACATAGAAAAATTATTACCGACACCTCCGTTGAGTGTCTAAAATTGGACATCGGGTATACAGTGAACAAAATAGTGGCTTGCCACTTCAATTTATTATGTCATTATTACAAGGGACAGAAGGCACGTTGATTAAGTTCTACAAATCAAAAGTTCAGTCAACACTAGCTTTAAAAATTTAATTCAATCATGAGAACAAAGAAAGGAGTGCGATTTCTTATGCAGAACAGAGATTATTTGAGCCAAAGTTTATCAGTCGAGACATAAAATGAAGATTGAAAGTTTTGGGACTGGCAGCTCCACTAGGGTGCTTTTATTTAGATTTATTTATATATGAGTCGCCATAATAATGTCAAGCATATAATTCAACTACAGAATCGACTTTCAAGTTTCTGGACACAAAAAAAACCTCAATAAAACTAGATTTTAGAAATGAGCATATAAATCCTTACCCATTTGTAGTGGAACAGTTAAAGAAAACATCTCAGAACATAAAAGAAACAGTTGGCTAACTAAGATTTACATGAGAATCGTGTTGCAAAGCGCGAGCAACTCTTGATTTTTACTCTTTAAGAGGTAAACTGTACGATGAGAAAATACTTACTAACTTTTATCCCACTGTAAATCATTTTTTTTAAATCATAAAGTGACAAAAAAATATATGCAAAGCTTTTAAGGAATGAGAATAATTAACGCAACTCACCAAGATCATCCATTGTTTCGCGGATTTCTATGGCAAATGTTCAAGTGAGCAAAATAACTCAAAATATAATCGAATTGTTGAGTACTGTCTCATCCGATTCCTATCCTAGAGAGAAATTATAGTATTAGTGAGCCATATAAATTCTCTCTGAGCTGCATATCTTTATTTATTGTACTCTTTCACTATGTTTTAAGCATGATATTTCGAGAAGAACGAATGACTGGATGGTTGGGAATTCTCTGGAAATTTAGAATAGAAAAACTTCCTCAGAAGTTAGCAACATGTTAGCATTAAGGGCATTAAGGGTAGTTTCTTTTCAATATACTACTACTTTAAACATTAGAAGATCTCAACGAATAGTCTCAACGAATATCAAATCAAGAATCTTAAAATAATCATTTACATTATATTCCGCAGTGTCGCTCGTTTTTTTCCTCGACCACGTCTAACATCCATCAGTCGTCATACAATATGGAAAAAAGTACAATATTGCTTTGAAAATATATGACTGAAAAAGAGACAGCACTATTACGTAATGAGATGAAAATGTTGCGTTGCATTAATAGTCGTCGTACTAGCAAGAAATTCTATTCGACTCATATCAAAATTGACATATGACATGTCAAGAAGGAAGGGAATACTCTATTCTCAGTTTGCAAATCTATCAAAACATTCACTACCACTTAAAACAAACAACATTAACCACTTCACTATAAGTACCGCTCATCCCCAACCATTTCAAACATCGTAATAGCTCTCTGAATTATTGAGGTAATACAAGATTGGTAACTTCTGTTCACAACTGCATATGTGAGTGAGTAGCTACAGTAATAGTTTTATTCTGTAACAGCTCTAGTAGGTCTAATGTGGCGAAGTGATGATTCACTAGCAGCTACCATTACTACCTACAGCAAAAAATTATATCGACAATACCAGCTAGCTAAGCTAAGCGTGCATCTTCTAGTACCGCTTACTCTTCAGTGGATTTATAAGACAATACTAATCGTTAGAATACACGTACACGTAGAAGCCGATGTATTATTTAATATATAAATGATATTAAATAGTCAAATCCCAACTTCTACTTCCGATTGCGCTATTTGGAAATTTCCACTCAGGAAACGGCATTAAAGGAAATAACAAGTTCCAGAGAGCTGTATGAAACTAAGGAGAGAAAGGAATATTAGCAGTCAAATTGGGCATATTTGGGAATTCGTAACTATTTTAATTTTACTATTAATTTAAGCATTCTTCTCTTTCAGAATACAATAAAATATGATAGGCTAATTATTGGACGAAAATGGATGCAAATGAAATGATAAAAGCAGAACTGCATAATACTTATGCATATGGAAGAGAAAGCGAAATTAACGTAGATGATTTATCACATAAACCATCTACGTTGATCTTCAGGAAATCGAGCCTTGTGTGATGGAATATCAGTTGCAGCATAGCCGTTTTCGGAGATGCAGGAAAAGAAACAATATTAAACTACAAATAGCAAAACGTGCTACACCAGATATGTTTGGGTCACGTGACAAGTCGACAACTGCAGACTCAGGTTTTAAAAAATTCGAAAGGTGAAGCAGAGATACCAATTCTCTGTTAATGGATTAAATAAGTGACATTGCAAAGTTAATTTAATTATATATATATATATATATATATATATATATATATGCATATTTTTTTTGTTTTCTTGAGAGCAGTTTCTTCAAATTTGTTACCTCCCTTTGTCATTGCATTAAGAAGTGGAGGAGGAACTGTAAAGTTTGAACAGCCCAATAGTGCAAGAAATTTCCCCTGTAATAAGGAATTCAGAAAAAGATGTACAAATCAACAGTTTTAAAAAACAATTTTAAAATAATAATATTGTAAAAAGATGGAAATCATTTACCAAACTTCATGCAACAAACAGCAGTTAGACTTTTTTTTTCAGAAAAAGACATATGTAAAAACAAAACCCGTAAAAAATACAAAATATCTCATTAATAGAAACCATTATAATATAATAAATCAAAAACAATAAAAGAAGCTTGACTTATCCCTTCTATACGAAAGTTCGGAAACAACTCCCGTTCTAAATGAATCAAGCAAACTACGGAACTACTAGCTATAGCTGTTTACAATAAGATTTTAAAGTCTGCCATATTACTTTAGTTGCTCTAAAATAATAAGCTCAGAAGTAAAGATATGTACAAAGTCAACAAAACAACTCATACTAGTAAAATTTATATCCAAAATCTGAATTAATAATAAATACCAAATTCGATATCCTCAATTTCCACATTTGTTTTTTTTGACTGCGAGTGCAAAAATATTAATGTAGTGGTTATTAGTCTTTTCTTAATGTAATTTGGAGAATTATTTTTAGTAACGACCGCATATTAACATTACTAATAGTTTGAAATTCAAACATGGGGAATTTATGATGCTGATGGCTGAACTGATTTTTCCAATTTGGTGAGCTGGTTTCTACAGAACTGCCATATTTGATGTAAATATTGACGCGATCCCTCCAACCAATATAGTTTCAAGCAATGATCAGAAGGATATATCACTAGTCGAAAACGAATTAACGGTTGCAATTCACTATCCAATGGCATGTATGTCTGGAAATAAATACTTACTCGTTATATTGAATAAGAAATACTAGAAAAGCAAATAATCAAAATGACAAATTGAAACTAACCTGCACAGACACATCACGTGTATCTCCACTTTTCCTGCTTCCACTAAATACTGTACACTCTGTGAAATTCCCAGCACTGCTATAACTATCTTTGCCGTCACTGTTACCTAAATTAACTGTGCAACCGATATCAGTTCGACCATGACAGTATCGTTTACTCAAATGTGGGTAGACGCTCAAGTTTCTTTCCGCACGGCGTTTCTGTCGCTGCTGTGACCAAGTGTTCCTGAGAGCTTGACAAAGAAAGCTACTGCTATCTTGTTTCTCACAAGACACCTACAAAAACGATGTTAAAGAAGAGATACAATGGGATGAAATAATTTTAATACAAGAAGGAAACAAAATGACAACTATTCATTCAGCAAGAAATGACGCTGTGACTTATGTGAAATTTACCGCAGTTTTACCTTGTCTGCGATAATTTTCACTATTTTACCTCTGCGAGCAGCATAACAACAAAATTGCAAATATAACTTGGCATATAAAACTAGTGGTTGAGATCCTGAAACACTGATATACCGAAAAAGCTTCAAATCAAAGAGAACACACCTCCAGCAAACCCAATACTTTTCTTATCCAAGCGGACAAACTTTCTTTACCTTCCAAAACTGGTGGCAAACAAAGTTCCAGCGGTGGAGCGCATTTCGCCAACTAAAAATTTTCCAAACATTACAAGTCTGAAAGTGCAATATCACATGACCAAAAAAATCTAAGCCAAATCTAACTTTATCAAATTTTATTCGAGTTTCGAAAGTCCAGGCAATGACCCAGCGGTGCGTTTTCCCCTGACATAATGTCGTTACTGTTGAACGTATACTCGAACAGCGTCCTAATTTTTTCCGGAGCTCAACAAGACTTGATTTCTTACCAACCATTGATGTATACAACCTATAGAAGAAGGAATTGTTTTAAAAAAAAAGATAAAAGCAAATATATGAAAAGACACAGTGACAATAACTTACTTCACAGAGTTTTGCAAAACGAAGCTATCTTCAATTAAACGAGAAACAAATGCAACTTCGCCACCCTGAAATACATTGTTTCATCAGTGATGTTTCAATTATGGTATTACAGCTCAAATAGACTCCTTATAATTTCTTCAGTCTCTATACTTCAGCTTGATGTTTTTAACTATCGAAAAAAGAAAGCACCATGTTAAAGGTAAAGAAATAATGGTAGTTTCAACATAATTCTGCTAAGCATGACTGAACCAAGCTCTTTTAAACTGTTTGTAAATTATACCGTAACTGCCAGTTCGTTACTCCGAGCAACAGTGGCTGAATGAGGTGGAGGGCGATCCGCACAATTCGATCCAGCAATATTTGTCAGCACGTTATCTCCTAGGTATTTGAACTTCTGCAAAAAAAGGAAGAAACTTTGTTCAGAAACCCTTAAAAATATTAATGCCAATAAATACCTCTTCAAATTCATCATATTCATAAAACGGAGGATTACACATGCAGAATGTGAATTCGTTTTCTGGATGAGAACGGACAACATCCTGAAAGATCCAAGATTCAAATTATACTCATTTTCGTTGCAAAACATATTCATCTTAGCTGCAAAAAAAGCTAAACAAGATTCCTACCTTAATCATACAGTCCGATGGTACTTGCACAACCTCAACCCTCTCGTTCATACCATTTTTCTCTACATTTCGACTTGCGATCTAAAAAGATACGGGTTCGTCATCAAGAACGATGTAACTGAAGTTCCCAACCGTTTTTATGACACTGTATACCTCGACTGCAAAAGGGTCTGCATCTGTCGCCAGAAATCTCCAACCAAACTGTTTCGCACCCAACAGTGCATACACACACGATGCACCTGTTCCTAAACTTTTAGCATGATGAGAAAGATTAATTCTTTTTGAATCTTGTAAAAAAAATCGCGAATTTCTTTAAAAAAAATACAATCCAACAGCACCAAGTACTGTTCTGACTTGTTGAAATCATTTCTACCAGGTTGGAAATAAATATGGAAAACTAAAGAAATGCCGAAAACTCCACTGGAGTTTTCATGTAACAACCGAACAATTCATGCTCCAGAAATGATTGCCTATAAGTCCTTCAGGTATTTAGTGGTTTTTGCAATTCAATCTTACATTTTCCACATGTAAACTACTATAAAATACCATATTTGGAACATTTAGTCCTTTTCAACTGGTCAAAGAAGTGCTTACCAATATCAATGCCACGAGCATTCTCGGAAATACCATTTGTTTTTAACAAATCATCAATGAAAAGAATGTAATTGAGGCGTTGCGGTATACGTGGTACCAGACAATCAGGAGGTATGTCAACATCTAATCCAAAATCACTGAGGAGCAAAGTTCGAGCTAGAATTCGCACAGCATTCGTGTCACGGAAATTTATTTTCAGCTGAAAATACAATCTCGATTAATAACAATTAGGATCAAATGCTTGCAAAAAAAGAAGGCGCTAACCTATGGGTGTAATGTACTCACAAACTATGCTAATAAGTAGCATAAAAATCTAATCACAAAGTCTCCAATGCTACGTAAAAATAGCATCTGTAATTAGTGAGAAGAGAAAGAAATAATGTTAACATAATAAGAAAAATATTGCACCTTTCCATTTGGGCTAATATAGCAATGCGATCGAAACTCAACGAATTTATCAGCGAGTAAACTGAAATCCGGGGGTTTATCCTTGTACGGATTTCTGGGATGCATCTTTTCATTGAATAATATACTAATTTCAGTACTTGTCGTCTTCTACCTGAAATACCTTATTGTTTAGCATTAATCACAAGTACCAAACATCTACACACTCTAGTCAGTCCACTGGAACTTCAACATCACGCAGCGAAGTGAGCCCAAATGACATCAAAGAATGTCGGCCCAAAAATGCAACAATCAAAGTTCCACGGAAATGTGAGATAAATGAAAAATTAATTAATTAATAATATAGTAATATTCAGCAAATAGAAATGAATGATAGGTTATGACAAGGTAAACAAAGAAAGGCAGAGAGAAGTGAACCATCAATATCAGCGCACTAACAGTGCCGCTATGCAACAAATTACCAAAAAAATTACCGGCTAGAAGTAAAATTTTAAATGGTCAAAGTAATATCGGGAATTACTTTTTACCTTACTTCAGGTTAAGCATCAGAGACCTGCTTGTCTTTTTTTTAGCCACCGGCTAGGCATGCAATGGAATTTGTCATAAAGCAAAAAGAGACTCCTGGCTCACCTTTAATTCCTGCAGGAATGCGACTTCGTTCGTTGTACACGACAGGCCAATCATGAAATTATTGGACAGATTGTAGAATTGAACGATGAAGAGTTTAGAAGAGCAAATGTAAAACTTCTAGTTCTTTTAAAAATATCAGGAAATTTTTCAGTTATGACATAAACGATGACAGCGACTGGTCCATTCCGATCTCTTCTATTATGTAATTTATGTTTTCTTTTTCCCCTTATCCCTATGTTTAAATTAGTCCGTCAAAAATATCCTCAATTCAGTGCTCACAAAAGTAAACCCTTGAACCCTCTCATATTTACTGCACGAGTTTATTATCTCACATTAACTTCAACTCCTTCCTCTTTTCCTTATAAGTTCTGATCTAGGGGGTCATGGCATTGGGGTCATGGAGGAATGTCTTCATAAATGAATTCTCAAATAATTTTTACAATTTAGGCATTGTAATTTGTTACTTATTCGGCTTCGAAGTTCAAATAAAACGAAGAAGGAAGCCATCTGTACGAAGTACATAAATTTCTTCTCATTGCTAAATAAGTTATTATTTGAAATAAAATTTAAATGATTTTCCTGTACAGTAAGTAGCAAACAGATGTTGACTGTAGAGATGGACCTAAGTGTGTCATTGATGAGAAGATTTCATACCTTACCAAAGATACCGAACATACCGGATGCAAAACATCGACGGCAACAAACCGATGATTTAGCAACCAATTTTGATCCTTGTAAAATTACACAGCTTTGTCAAAATGGTGCTACGTGCGTGTCAAAAAAAGGAGCGTAAGGTTTTTTTTTCTAAAATCCATTCATTCACCTTTCATCACCTCAGTAATCCATTTGCAATTGAAGCCTACAATTGCTTTCATAAATTATTGATAATAAATTGAACAACTATGTTTTTAAATGGTTTTCAGGAAAGTGTTGAACTTCTTCTTTTTATTTTCTCTTTGCAAAATACTAAAATTGGAGAGATTTTCATCTTCTGAAATGTTCAGTTTAAAATGAATAGCTGCTGTTTGCAGTTAATTTAAGAAAGAGCAATGTTTCATGTGAATTATGGAATTCCTAATTTTCTTTTTTTTGCGACGCTACAGTATCACAAGAAACCTTACTTTTCATATTTCAACATTTTCCTCTTTTCTGCTTCAAAAGTTCTAACTGTCACAATTCAAGACGAATCAAAATTGAGTTCGTAACTGAGCACTTCCGTAATTGAAGTACCAATGCTATGTACGATCTCCAAGAAGACTGCCAAATAGCTATCTACCGATACTCTCCGATATTGTCCTTCAATGTTCAATGTTCTTCACGACAGGTGTAATTATATAAGCAATAAGGATGAGTACCAATCCTTCAGCTACTAAATTTTAGCTATTATTGTCAATGTCTTCCAACTCATTATGGGAAAACATGCGAATTTTTGGCTAACCAAACAAGCTGCGAAAACAATTTATGTCAGAATGATGCAACGTGCTACAGGTAAAGGATGACCTGTAGGAAAACATAATCAAGCATTATCTGACATACTTGCAACCCTTATCAGTGATAAAATTCCCATTCATCCTGTTCTGTGATGAACAACTTTGAAAGATAATTATTTCAAAAGTAATTAATAGTTTTTATTGTTTTCTCATCGTCTACGACATTTGCAGTATTCAACAAAAGCGCCAGATTGTGACTACTATAGCGAGAAGCAATAATAATACGGGAAATTTTTCAAATACAAAAGCGATGCAATGGATTCAATATGAGTATATTTATTTCATATATCAATAACTGACCGAATCCCTTTAATTTTCAGAGTCAAAAATTATATTTGAAATTATATTTTGAACTTAGATGTTGGTGTCGACAAGGCTTCACAGGTTCATTATGCGAATATTCGGAAGAGTTACGTGAATGTGAGCAAGACTACTGTCTACATAAAGGAGTCGGGAAATTTGTGAATATAACAGATGATGGTATTGTGGAGTGTAATTGTCAATGTCAGGAACATCATACCGGAAAACGAGTTCTTCATACTTTCACTTTCTTTTCCATTATCATTAAGTTAATTAGTTGTTGGAACCTTTCACTGATGAGATCATTTTATGTGTTTAACAATTCTTAATTTGACAAAATGATAATTTTAGCTTTTCTATCTAACAATATATTTTGCTAGAAATTATTTCTCGCCAAATACAATGGTTGACCTTTCATCTATCGTATTTGAAATGAATATTTAATTGCAAAGAAATGTTATTTTATTACAGTGTGAAATTGTGTTACCATGTAGAGATTACACCTGTTTTAATGGTGGCATCTGTGTGAACGAATTAATTCTCAATGACACTGATGGAGAATTGATCTATAAAGCCAAATGCAATTGTCCGCCACGTAATGTTTACGGAGTAGCTGCTAGTTTTGAAGGTACTAAAAAAACATGTACGTACAGATGAATCAATTCTATTGGACTGATATTAAACACTTCTTAACGTGTAATAATTACAGGCATCTGGTGAAACGACGTGACGTTAATTCTTTCAGGTGAACAATGTGAACGATTAACAGTTGTTGACAATGAGCGTATTTATGACGAGTGTTTTCCATGTAGGAAGAATGCGAAGAATTATGCAAGTGATTGCTTGGACGAATATACTCAGAATACGACACTGCAATATATGAATGAGGTACAATAGCCGTAATATACATATCACATATTATTGAAATGAATTACAAAAAATTACAAACAAATAAAAGTTGTGTTTATTTATTTTTAGGTAACAACTGCTTTGTTGATTAATTTTTCAGATTCTTAAAGCTTGCGGTAAGCCATGCGAATCGGCAGCACGATATTGTCTCAATGGAGGTTTATGCGACGTTGAAGGACATCTTGGTAATACATTTATGAAGAGTGATATGGAAGGAATATCATAAGAGTTAATTCTTACAGCTAACTTCGATTCTTCTATAGTATTCCAGTTTGTGTAAAAAATGATAGCACTGTTATTTGTGATACGTTAACTCACGTTCGTTTATCACCACTTCGATGAATAAATAGGCAGCATTTTCATTTCTATAAATACGTTTTAGGTGATGATAACACAACATCTTATATAATTCCTGTCTGTCAATGTGTTGGCTTAGATGAAGGGACTCTATGTGAAAAACACGTAAACTCGCCATGTGATGTAACTACATATGATCCACGTACGCCTGGTAAGATAAGATAATGGCTAGAAGAAGATTTTTGTAGCGTTACATGGATATTTTGCAGAAGAAAAATGTGGCGAGCATGGTACTTGTGTTGGCAAAACGATGCACGATTATGTTTGCGAGTATGATTTCAATCTTTCGTCTGCATTTGTTCAAGCTTGTACGGTTCTTGACTATTTAGCTCACCTGTTATTTGAGTCGGTACTGCGAGATTCCATTTTATCCCTCATCACATAACGGGGAAAATCAATTGAAGCTGTTATGGTGGTTGGACTGGAGAAAAGTGTGACATCAGCGACCCGTGCTATAATCACGGCTGTTCACCTGGTAGTTTATGTGTTTCGGTACCGATCGAACAGCGTGAGAAGTATTCTCTGGGATATACTTGCTTGTGTGAGATAAATCAGGATCCCGATTTCACCGGATCCAACAACAGTATGCTTCCAAGTTTCATTCTTACTAGAATAACAGTGTCTGTTGCATCTGTATAATTTATTCAAAACGGTACAACGAATTACTACAGTCTATCTCTATCATTTATTTGAAGTTAATTTTAGTGCAAGTTATTTTGCTCCTCTCCCTTCCCTCTCCTATTCTAATTCCAGATCAAATGAAACTCATTGGAAGCAAGACTACTTACTTACTTTTAGCAGTAAAGTGCATAGAAACTGATTTTGGAGCATGCACCAATCATGTGTGCAAGAATGACGGTCTTTGTGTTCCCTGTGAAACATCCGACCAAAACAACTTACAACTCTGCTCTAACGAAGAGAAGCGTCGTGGATTCAGGTCAATACTTCATATAATCTTATTTTAACTTTTCATATGAATCTTTCAGATTCACTCCTCCACAAAGTCTGAATCCATCAATTTTTTTAACCGCTTAATTACGTTCAACTGAAACAGGTGTATATGTCCGCATGGTTTACTGCCCCCATTTTGTGACAAAGAAGCAGATGCATGTGATCGAAACAAATGTATGAATGGAGCAGAATGCGCCGTAGATCCGGAAAACGAATTTAATTACATGTAAAAAAATGGTTTCGTTTAAAATAGTAGTCTTAAATTATGGGCGATTCTATACAGTAAAACAGAAACATTTGTTGCACGACGATCTGATAGAATCAATTTAAATGGATGTTTCAGATGCCGCTGTCGTATTGGTTTTAGTGGTACATTTTGCGAACAACAGTTATCTCCATGCGTGATGCAAGGTGAGAGAATGGACAGACGTAAAGGGAGAGGGGGAGATGGAGGATATGGGATAAGTCGGAGAAGTCTGCAAGTTGCGGTAGTCAATTCTTCTAGGCTGTCATATTACCGAAAAATTCAGCAACAGTGGAATGAGAGCATTAATAACTTTTAAAGGAAGCACTTCTAATCCATAGTGATCATTACTATTGACATACAAAAGTTTGTTAGTTTTACCTATCTTCGTTCTACCTACGTCCAAGTTTATCATAACGTAGGCTTACAAACTTGCATGATGGGTACTTGCAAACAAGATATCAGTTTTGTGCGAGGTTTCCGATGCGAATGCATTGATGGTTATGAGGGTGTCAATTGCGATTCAGCAAGGAGAACTGATATTGTGGGCTTCATTCGTGTATGCTTTATCATCTTTTTAACAGTTTCTACTGTATTGTAGAACTGCGCTTCTGTTTACTGTTACTAATGAGCAATACAGATTACAACGCTGTGCTTCTCACGTATCACACTACTGTGACACACAGTTTAAAGCATTTATTAAATGTATGCATAAAGTTTGTCATCTATAGAGAAATTACTGGTGGACGTATCCATTAACTGTTGGACTAGTCCTTACACCAACAGTCATTATTCTTATCGTTCTATCGGAAGATCGTGCCAAGCGAGAGTATGAGTATAAATTAGCCGAGAAGCAGTACCTGGAAGTACGTTATTCTACCTATCTTTAACAGTGTGTAATTCAGATATCAAGTGACTGATGCAAGATGATACTACTTTCCTCATCCATGTAGCAATTCTACTCAACTTTCAGGGAATGAATTCTTTTCGAAAGTGTTGGATGCTAATGCATCTTTCCAATTATTACGTGCGCCTAGCCTTCTGAAATTGGATAGCTATCCTATCTTCGTTTGCTTCCTACTTCCTTCATCATTTTTTCAGCGTATCGACTTTTACTGTTACGTACACGTATAATTTAGAAGGCCAAACAACGGCAGGAAAAGATGAATGAAGAAAAGAGATCTACTCTTGAAATCGCAGATACGCAAACGATGAGCAGTTCAACCCAAAAGAGCAGCAGTTCAACCCAAAGGAGCATCAGTTCAACCCAAAAGGGCAGCAGTAGTATGGACGGACGAAACACTAGTCCCAGATCGCAACCAGTCGCAGTAACTCAACTGGAAACACTTGTATAACATCTCAGAAGCGTCACTCTTCTGCTTGCTACGCATCTCACTGTAACCTTTCATGACATTCCAAAGTAAATGATGCACGCTGTAATAGCACATTCGGCTCATAAAACAATGTAGCGCCATATAACGGGCAAGAGTCCAAAACTAGCAGCGAGTGGTTTCGATCCACCGACCTCTGGGTTATGGGCCCAGCACGCTTCCACTGCGCCACGCTGCTGCTCCATCTCTCTCCAAGACATTGTTTTTGTAGTTTAAGATGTTGGATGATCGTGTTGCAGTTTGACCTCAAATTAAATTTATTTTTAATAGTGATTTAAGCTGCATAAGAACGCTTTAGTGTAAGCAATTTATTGAACTTTGAATTTATATAAAAAAACATTCTAGTTCCACTTTTTAAAGAATCATTTTACATTTGCAAATTTTTTAGGAAAAGCACAAAAATTCAACAGTACAAACACATAAATATAACACTGCAAACATACAGAAAATCACCAGCTAGACCTTCCAGATAGGAAAGAATTTATGCAACGTCAACATGAAGTTAGAGAGGTATATCAAGTGCCCGTGAAATGTTTTAGAATTCCAATGCCACGATCAATGGTTTCATACAGTTTCAGTACTTCTTCTGTATTTTCGCAGCTTTTCAGTCGTTCTGCACACCACTTTAGTTTATCGTCAACAGCTTCCAATGCCGACTTAACATTTCTGGATCTGAGGAAGTCAGTGCACTGAAATGCGCGAAATGTTGTTTGCACAGATTTTTTGACAAACAAATTATCATAAATACAACAAAGAAAACATAATATTACGCCATTGTGTTTTCTTCCTCATACAAATGACGACTGCGGACAATTAGCATAGGGAAATCTCGTCTTTCAACTGATTTTTCTTAGAAAAAAATGCATAACCATTACTTATAGAAAAGTGAATACAGCAGGATGGCGGCATCCATTGCGATGCTAAATCAAATAAGGTAAAACTGGGAACTACCATTTCAAATCAAAACATCTGTCAGCTTTTCTGAGAAAATTTAGAACAATTTATTTGTCCAATCAATGCTCACAGATGGTCTTGCGGGAGAATCTTCTAGAGGAAACTGCGCCGGTGATTGCAAAACTTCGACACTTCCACTCATACTGCCGTATTCAGTTGCAACGTTATTCAAACCATTCAGGTGATCTGAAATCGACGAAAGATTTGCTGCACTGCTAAATATTAAAGTTCTGAAAACATGTCACGCATTTATCGTCTTTTATATAATGAGGTTCACAAAGAGGAAAAGTGTGGGAAAAGTACCGTTGTTTGAAACTGCACTGCTGCTGTTGTCTCCCACTGAAAGCTCTGTATTCACCATCTCGCATGTGACACACGAGCGAATTCCGCGATGGTTCTCCATCAAAATACCCTGCAAATGTTGAAATTCTGCTAAACATTTATTACCAGCTACTGGTGGTACATAATATTTGGAATTTCCTTCAAATAATAAAATTGTAAGATACCAGAAACATTATACAAATGAATATATTGTTTCATATCTTATGAAGTTAACTGAAACTAGAAATGCTCGCATGCTGCTAGTTCTGCAACTGTACGTACTTAAAGAATGAAAGAAGCACTTTCTGTGAACTTACCGCACATAACTCGCAGTATTCGTTGAGCATAGTATGACCTAAAAGAAGTAATTCACCCATACGCGATGATATACGGTCACGAAGTCGGTGTCTTACTTGTTCTACTAACTGTTGATGTTCCTGAAATGAATACACGATATCTTCTACGAAGAAAGACTAGTCTGAAACCACAAGAGTTCTAGCTTTCCGGCAATTAAATAATCTCTCATGCAAGAACAATAAAGCGAAAATAAACGGAAATAACTCAGAAACTTCTGCGGCATGATCTCTGTACCTGTGTTACTCGCTGCAAGCCGTTTAAGTTCATTCCTTCAACTTCATCGGCAATATTGGTTTCAATATTTGGTGATTTGCTCTTCGAAATGCTGTCGAACTGATGATGACCCATACAATTCTACAAATGCAAGCAAGAAACAGACGGAACGAGCTGATGGAACTGAAGAATCAGATTAAATTAGTGGGGGCTACGATATGACAAGAATTTCATACACATAAAACAGAACACTATGCACTCCACACGATCCTTCCACTCCATCATCTCCGAATGCTCGACACCCACACAGAATACTTCAAACAACTCCCTGCAGGCTTCCGAAATGCTTTCAAAAAAGAGCTAACTCAACCGAAGCTTAAGCGTCGAAATGCTAAAATCGACGCGTATGCAGTGGTGTCTATCCACATAGCACACTATCTCATCATTGTTTATCATTCCGACGCATAGTATTTCACCTGCCGTCTTTTGCGTATAATTCTCCTTCCATTCCTCTTTTCCAAAATTCGAAAGAAAAATTGCGGGAAGTGCTTGTTCCATAAGTACCAGCTTTTTAAAATTTATTGTATTTTTTCAAGGACAGATTATCTATCCGTGTTATCTTTCCTACACGTACGTGACATTTATTGTTTTTTTTTATTAAAAGCTGCAATTATCAAACTGTTTGATATGTGAACTGATAGTTATGTTCTTGTTGCTATCGAGTTTTCGGCCATTTATATGTAACTATCGTTTCGTACGGATCAAAGGAGCATTGCTCGATTCTCATCTTTTTCTTCATTTTATGGATCATTTCGTGTCATGGATTCTACGGATGTAACGAGCTCTGCACAAAGTTCCCAATGTATTCGAACTCATGAAAGTTTTTGCACACAGTTCTGTGCTCAAGTAAACAAATACGGTACGAGTGAATGTCCTCAAAACAATGAAAAATATGTGCAACAAATAACTAAGATCCTGTCACAGTTATCGGAGGAGCGTCGCTGGGTAGCTAATTTTTTTTTCTTTTCTTTTTTTTTGATTTTTAATAAGTGTAGTGAGAGAGGGTGAAGGAAAGGGAAGAAAAAGTGGGAGATACAAGGAAATCTTTCTTGGATCGATGTGAAAAGATTTCTTTTTCAGCAAAATTTTGCGAACTTTGTGAAACAGCAGTGTGAAAAAGACGGAGGAGAACTATTTTCGAATTTTGTCAAATGTTGGTACACTGCCATAGGTCATGTGAGCGCCGAAACGGATCATGTTTTACCGATGTTATTGCTGCTTATGGAAGTAATGAAAATTGATAATCTTGGACATGAACACATTATTAATCTACATGGTGTGCTTGAAGGGCAGGTCATACTTTTCATACATTACTATGTAATGGAACAGAGATATTTATTTGGAGTGAATACTGGAATATTTGATTCTATAGGTCTTCAAATCCAATAATACATTATGTTATTTAATCGTTATAGGTAAAACCCTAATGGTCGCAGGTCTTATATTCCACTGTTGATGTATGACATAAAACTATTTTTGGTTAAGAAGCTCTTAAATGTTTTTTATGGATTCCATAATATCTCATCAAGATATCCGATTTTGTTTGTTTACCTTAACAATGAATGAAATTCTCGGGATTTTGAGTGACATTTAGTAAAAGACAGGACGTTAATACAGATGCATATCAATACCACCGTTTCTTTAGATATATAAAATGAATGGAAATGATACAAAAATTTTTGGTTCGTATATTGCGGAGAATTTCATGAGCGGATTTACATTGAAAAAAAGGTTTCTATTTTTTCTTAAATCATCGCAAAACTTTGAATGTAATATCATATTAGAAGATGTAAGATGTGGAAAGCTTACGAAAACTGGAAATTTGTTTTTTGAATGGAATATTAATATTTCAGCTGGTTGAGTGCTATAACGATATTTATTCAGTGTGTGGTAAAGTCAGAGAACAAGTTTATTGAGTTGGAAGAGAATACTGTTGATTGCGTGGAATATCGTGTTACATTTTTATTAAAATTGTTAAGTGATATCGTAAGCTGCAGTTCTTTAAAAGAGCTTGTCTTTGTACTGAGGTAAAATTATTTCCTCAACTTAGTTTCTTTAGTGATAACATTAATTTTGCATGTTGCTGAATATTCGATATGATGTTGTAGGAAATGTTTTCTGAATGAGATCCTTTGTTTATTTGTGGAAAAAATGTTGTGTACTGAAGCGACACCAGAAATCTGTCTGAAATTAGTTGTCGTACTTCCCGAAGTGATTAATTGGAAAGGAGAACAAGTAATTTTTGAAATTTTATTTGGAAATGACAAGATGAGTTTGAATGACTTTAATAACGATGGAAACTAATAATTGAAAGCAGTGTAGTTTTACATACAAGAATTTTTAAACACATTCAGGTATGCGACTATTTGCTGGCGAAAGTGGATTTTTTATTCGAGGATCTCTACATGTTATCAGTTGAACTTCATGAACTGTTTGAGTCTAGCGTCGCTGTTCCAAAATTATTTCTTGCTCGATTAAAGGTCAAGTATTTTTGAGAACCTTTTTATGTCAGATTTTTTTTATAACCCTTCTGCACTTTAATAATTATTAGCAGCATATAAATAATTCACAAATATCTGCTTTCACTCGCATACATATCATATTTTAGCGTCGACAGCTTGTATCATGCAGTAGATTTGCATTGATATGTCTACTCTCCCTGTGTAACACAACACGGTATCACTTGGTGAGTATGACAGAGCTGAAACAGAATATCGTAAAACTACAGAAACATTGTGACCGGTTGAAAAGAAGTGCTTGGATTCGTGATGTAATGGGTGACTGTGACGTGGAAACTTTGAAACGTAATTTAGATGCAGTTGTTGAAGTTGCAGTTACTGATACCAAGTGGTGTTCTATTATTGGCAGTGCACTTGAACAAGTTGCGCTCATGCTGCTGCTGGATAAATGCAATACTGAAATTAAAATCTTGGATGGAAGGTAAATAACATTTTAATAGATACAAAGATGTGAGTTCATTCTTCTCAGTCATATTAGTACAGTTTTAAAAACCCATTTTCGCTTTTTATTGCGGTGAATTTTTTACTTGACTGGTGTGAAGTTTACTTTGCGTTTTCACAATTTTTTTTTTGAAACATGCAAAGATAAAATAATAAAAAGTTTCACATTAGAACATATTTTATAATATACATGTGAGCTATTATATTACCAATCACATGCTTTAGCAGAGCAGTACTGTTAAAGCATGTGACTGGTGATATAACACTATATTTCTCGAATCAAATTTGCTCGCCTTCTAGAGTTAAAGCGGAAAGATTATTCATTGAGCAAGAATAATTTTATTGCACAATATTTCAAGCGTTTCCATGTTTCTCTTCTCTCGTGCTAAAAATTTCTTTTATCGACAATTTTTGAAAATTTGGTTCGGCTAAAAATCTATTTGTCTAAACAGAACGTTTTAATTGGATAGCTTTTTCAAACAAGGCAAGCAAGATGCCAAAAGATTTGCTATTTTCAGATTATTTTAGTCATTTTACCTCTTTTTGTTAGAGCATATTGTGTTTTAGAATTGCGGACAGTACTGGTGCTGTGTCACTGGGCAAGTCAATACTGGTCTCACTAGCAAGAGTAGATGTAGAATCTATCGGTCAGCTGCTGGAAAGGATCCTTGCAATATTGTTCACATGTGCTAATCAAAACTCCGCACTTATTCTGATTGGTACCTTGTTTTTATCTTATTTGAATAATTTATGTGTACTGTATCACTACATTACTAACGGACCCAAACTAAAGCAGTTCTTGTGTAATATTTTTTGCTCAAACATTAATATTATTTGTAGTTGTTAATGTAATTTGAGATACGATTGTTGATATTGTATCGAAACAGACAGTACATGTATTGAATGCATGGAAATCACTACGATCCTGGTTGGACAGTATATGCGATCTAAAAGAGGCAGTTATTCCGCTATTTTTTTAAATACTTTTTTCACATTTTATTTAAAATTCACAGCTCTAGTTATTTCCGAAGGTATAAGATGAATAAGTGATAATAGAAAATGTTTCTTTTTTACTTTCTTTTTAGAATATTGCCATTTCTTTGGTTCGTGCTTTACTTCCGGTTATTATATTACGTCCACAGTTAATTGCCATTATACTGAACCGAATGAAAAAATACGTATTGTGTGATTCAACAGTTGCCGCAGTCTTACCAATACTACTTTTGCTTCTACGATCGTCAACAATGCGTTCGGCTGTAAAAAGTGATTATTACAGCCAGTCATTCGCCACTTTCTCTACTCAGGTAAATTTCGGGGAAGCTCGCACATAATATAGGTTACAATTTTTTTGTTTTGGAAACTTCATTTTAGGCTCTACAAAATATGGGGGTTGAAACGAAAAACACGAATGCAGAGCTTTCATTGGAAATAATTGGAATCATGAAGCGAGCTTTTTCGCAGCCTGCAAATGTTAAAAGCATATTGTACAGGCATGTATTTGAGTTATTAGAGCAAACCTGATTGTAATCAAAAATACAATTGCGAGTTTATGCCATTTCTAGCTCCTTTTGAATTTTACACATTTCGTTAAGCTTAATATACACTTTCACCTTGCCTATAAGAACTACAACCAGTTTATGTCAGCAGTTCTACAAAGTTATGTGAGCATGTAGTGCTAGAAGTTTTGTTTGTCTTTTCTGAAGGCATATTGGTATTTACAGAGGTACTGTTGAAGCAGCATCTGCCAATCAGAATTTGGTACATCCGACTTTGGATCTTCTAGTAACACATCTCGTAACTTTGCAGCAAATATCTCGTTGTACCTACATTGAATCTTCGAAATCCTGCACTACTCTACTTGAGCCTTTGTCTGACCTAGTCCAGGTTATTATTATATATGTGTATTCAAACTATGTCATAACCCTTTTTTGATTTAGCATCAAGTCTTGTACGCACATTACTTTATTATAATTCATTCTGTAATTATAGGCTGTAAGTTTACTGATGCGTTTGTCTATATATAGTTTACGAAACACATCGACTCAAATTGTGTGTGGCGAAGATGCGAAAGTATGCCAGGCTATGTCCGAATTGGATAAGCTTGTTGAATTTGCTATAAACCGAGATGTGCATGATCTACAGGTTGATTTTTTATGTTGTGGTTTTCCACTGCGAAACTCAGATTTCTGTTAATATTTTTCATTATCTTCAACGGAAATAAAGTCTCCTATCTTTTACCCTAACCAGTGGAAGATTCTTTGTTTGATCTGTTGAGCGATGCAGAATCTTTTTTGTAGCTGGATAAGCTTTCGGATTTTTCATTTTCTGCTGCTGGTCGTACAAACCTGAGCTTTGCATCACTGATGATTTCCCTTTACGATGCTCTAATCGAACACCTGTGGAATGTAGGCTGTGTGCTTGCCAGGTATGGACATTACAATTATGTTCAATAGAATACAAGTGAAGAAATTTACTGCATTTACCTTTTATAGGAGGGAAGCAGCGGAAAAAATGTTATCGTTATTGCGTAGACGTGAGGAACTGAACGAAGTTTTGAAGGAAAAATCGGCGAAAAGGAAAGAAAGCAAGGGGGAAAAAGTCACCATAGCTTATTCATCTACTACACCTTATCTGCAGTCTATAACAAGCATAGTTTCACGATTTATTCAGTTAGCTACAGCTTTTTATTTTTTATTATTGTTGGCCATGGTATTTTCAACTATATCCTTTATACAATCTAAACTTAGTAACGATAGTAGCAGTACTTGACAGTACTAAAATACAGTGAGATGGCAGTGCATGTTGGTCGGAAGCCATACAGTTTTGGTGCTAATTGAAGAGTGCATAGGTGGTGTCATCCAATACTCATTTAGGAAAATTAATGAAGAAGGTATCGATATAGACGAAGAATGCTTGCAACTTCTTCGTGAAAATGCATTTGTTTGGACAATGGACTGGGCGCAGCGGATTTCTGTTGATATATATAAATGTAATAGTCACGCACCTTTCATGGCACTTTCCTCTTTTTCAAGGTTTGTTTATCAGAAACTTTCTTTTTTTGAAATAGCTTTTCAAAAAATTCTGGTATAAAAAAATGCACCGGTTCATATTACCATGTTTGCAGAAGTATGCTGCTTCTGTACGTAGGTGGTAGTTTCGTTCATGAATCAGCTTCGTTTGAGTTGTGGGATCATAAATGCACGCAAGCTTGTATGGCTTTCTCCAACGTAATTTCTTTGATGATCTCAAAATATGGTTTTCGATGTGATGGTTTCTTTATGGAAATGTGTAAGTAATAAATATTCAGTAAATTTCACTAAACCATCATCGTCAAGATCATAGACTATCGAACAGTGTTGATCTTGCTTGTTGAAAAATTACGGTTGTATTGTTATTGAAGAAAACCCTAGAATTGTATGTTGGATTTAACTTGTTTGAAATACCATGATTGAAATTTCAGATCATTGAGAAATTTTTTTTCGCAGTTGAATTATTTGAAGGTGAGGTAAGTCTAAATCATCAAGCAAGAATTATAATAAATTAGTGGTTTCTTACTGAAACAGCACTCATAATATCGCTGGACATAATTCTTTCAGGGCATATCTTAGACAAATCGAATGGAGGTCAAGGGAAGCGTGAAAGTGCTGCATCTCTGTTGATTCAATTTATCTTGTCACAACTGTTACCGAAACTACTTGAGACTTATAAAGATTTCGAGGAACGGAAGGTGGCATCAGATTTTACCCACCAAGCATTTGCATTAGTTGCCGCCTGCCGTGTATTGTTCAAACAAATATCAAATGAAAAAGCGCAACTGAAGTGTGCAAAGCTTACTCGCAGTATATTGCAAAAAAATGAAATAAGTAAGGTTTTTATGAGACCTTACTCAATTTACATTATATTTTGGCAGACAGTACTTATTTTCAAAATTCACTAACAGTTAGCAGACTGTGGCTCCAATCTTTTGCAAAATCGTTTTCTGTTATGGAACACTTTTCTACAGATTTTATGCTGAAAATACAAGCATTCTAAAGGCAACTTAAATAATACCCATGTAATTAAATTTTAGTGGCTATCTTCAAAAAAAAAATTTCTATTTTACGAATCTGCTATTTCGAAAATTCTTGTGCTACTTTACTTCAGGTGATAAAACTGTATTGAAAGAGGTTTGGCATCTCTATATGCATGTGGAACGAGCTGGTAGCTGTGACTCTAATTATACGAATTTTTTGCGCACTGTCGCGACGCAAATAATAACTGTCCTGAGCGATAAGAATAAAGTGAGTGCTGTTTTTAATAAATTGTAATTTCTGACGAATTAAGAAAAACGCATTATCGTGGTATATCATAATTATATTTCTTGTTTTTACTGAAAATATTTTACACTCTCTTGTCAGGAAACAGCTCATTTCCTGGCATCTATAAATGATATAACAGTGGAAACAAGTGCAGAAATGGTTGCTGAAGCCTGCTCAGCTTCCCTGTCAGATGCTCGCCTGACCACCGACATGATGTCTCAGACTTTCATATCCTCAAGTTAGCAGTTTACTTATGATTTGAATGAGACCGTTCTACGCACTAATTCAGATTTATTCAAGACGTTCTGAACATTTCGTAATATCATTTTTCATGTTGGAATTTCCTTCTAGTGGATATTGGTCTCGTCAAAGTAATTGATTTATGCAGCAGATTAGCAGACATTGTTCTTCTGCTGCTATCAGTACACATTGATTATGGAGTAGCCAAAGAACCGATCTGTGCACTGTTAACTGCGCAATACGAGGCACTCAATGCGGTTGTTAAATTGGTTGGTTTCAATTTTGTTGAAATGTTGACGGTTCAAATCTACTATTTTAAAATGCTATGGTATACCGGCAAGAAGTAAGCTTTGATGTGATTTGATTAAAATCGCGACTTTTTTCATTTCGTAAGTCTTTTATCGAAAATTCCTTTTTTTCACAGCAGCAGAAAAGCATTCAATCAAGAAGGAGTTTTTTAAAAATATTGCCGATGTTAGTGTAGGAGCCTGCGCTTTCCAAAGTCCTCTTTTTTTGAATAACTATTTAGGGTTCTAGTGAAGAAAAGTAATGTTAAATAAGGAACGTTGTAGATGCTGAAAACACACAAATGCAGTGACATTTCGGAATGGATAGCTGTAACAAAATTGGCAACTCTTGCTCATGGGAGTGTTCTCCGAATTATGGAGAACGCCGATGAAAATGTAGGAACACTGAACCCACTTGATGTATGTCGCTCATTATCATGTTTTTGTTTTTCTTTTTTGCGCGTATAATGTAAATAGTATAACTGTTGTCGGAGTAGATTGCACACTTGTATACTTATTGAAGGAACCGTCTCTTACTCATAATCGAAAGGTACTGAAATCTCAGAAGGACGAGACGCTTTATGTTACTTATGTACGATCAAGAGAACTTTATCAGGTGCCTTAATATTTTCTACTATTTCCTGACAAAATTTAATGCATATGCTTTTAAACATGGTAAAAAGGTCATCTTCACCGAGCAACTTTATTCATTGCGAATTATTAGCTGTGATGTATTTGAGAAGATGAATGTTATCAGCATATGCTGCTGGATTAGTTTTGATTAGAATTTTTGTTTAAAGTACAGATTGTAGTAGACGGTAATCTAAGAGACGAGTTGTAAGCAACGGATTGCTAAAATTTGCTTATTTCATCCGTATATTTAAGGCCAATCTATTGTTACTGTGCTCAGCCTTGCACGATGATCGATTAGACATACAAGTTAGGAACAATTCGATTGGTGTCCGAGATTTCCGTATAGATGCCGAAAAATTGCGACAGCGAGTGGAAGAACTGAGTGAGGAGGCTGAGGACGAGAGCCAGATACGAGATGACGAGCAAAGACCGGCTAAGAAGCGTGCGTGCAGGAGAGACGATATTATTAGTGCGTGAGAGATGATAATTACATGCAAAAATCCATTTGATAGAGAAATATGAGGTTTCTATAAGCCAATCGTTAGTTCGAGCTTCTGTGCATAGCTGAGGTTTATTTCATTTATGTAAATACTGCAAGTAAAAGTGAATTCAAGTATATTGATTTTGAAATAAAATTTTTGTTTTTCAAGTGAATTTTTTGCGGATTCAAACCAAGCTGTAATATATCCGATTCAGCAGTGCTTTCAAGTACTGTATTAAGAGAAAGCGATGTAAGTAAAAAGGTTTATGTAAATAATTATAAGCAAACAAATGTGTTTTTCATGTTGTTGATAATTCTATTCCTTTGAAACTAACTCCTATGAGAAAGTAATGTTTATAAACATGAATCCATAAATGAGTGTACCTCAGAAATAGCAAGTCCTGATGAATTAAATCCTGATTGTTCAGAAAACTATTCCGCATAAAACAACAGTTTGTCAGTGGTTTTTCATCATATTTGTAACTTCTTTTTATATGATTTTCAACTGAACGTTTGTTTGTCTATAATTTAAAGTAAATTAATTTCAAATGACAGGTAAAACTAGTTCAACAGATTTGGTAAACGTCAATTTTTTTAACTCACTTTTTTGCGGTAATGATAAGTTGAGGCTTTTTCCTCGCCTACAACTTCAGAAAATTCTTTATCATCCTAAAATTATTTTCAGTGCAGCACTTTCCAGTTTAAATGTGTGAAAGTTTTACTTCTTTAAAAAAAAGAAAAATTTTAGTATTTAACAAAATGATGAGCTTTAAATCTTTGTTGTATCGAAGCGCTTTTGACGATATGAAAGTAGCAGATGGTCGGATGTCATTTCGGTGGCATTTACGGAATCATTGGGGATCAATATGCTATACTGATATTGAATTCTAAATTTTCACTCACTGCTTGTACTTTAGTAACTTTACTGGAAGGAAAAGTGGGAAAGGAGGAGAAAAAAAAAGAAGGGAAGTAAGAGATCGAAGAAAAACATACTTAAGGAATTATTTTCCGATGGATTGAATGGAGGAGGAACAGCTGCGCCAACTTATCTCTTCGCTATGTATTTTATCAAAAGAAGAATCTATTCCATGTAATTTTTATTGATTATAATTTATTTACTTTGAAGTTATTTTTTCCGATATCAATCAGTAACCTACCATACAAAGTATGAGTCTTCTATTACTTTCAAATAAAAAACAAAAGTGTTCATGTAGATATTTGGAACAATTTCTCCATAAAATTTATAAATTAGATGTTTTCTCTTCAATGTACGATCCCATCTATGGGTGGTATGATCCAAGTTCAGGAATGAATCGAAATAGCAGAATTGTATTTGTAGGGATGTTAAAATAAAGTACAAAGAGGCAGGACATATTTATAGTTATACTTTCAGACTTATAGGTTAGAGTTATAATTAGAAATCATTAACTTTGATGTTGGTCGCTGAATATTTCTCTAGTTTCTAAGCATATCATTGACTTTGCTTCATTTTAGTAGCGTTCTAAGCCTTAAATGAAAACATTAAATAAAAAATAATTTTATTTGAAAAGTAATTTGTGAAAACTTTTGCAGTAAATACAATCAGTGCATTGATCAATTCAGCGTCACACGAGAATTTAGCTTATCATTTACACCAACGTTGGCTGTCGGAGCAAAATTTTACAAAAGTTGCTGCATATATCATTCTGCAGCGTCAACGTGTAATTCCTCTATTCACAAAATATTTGAATTGAAACTGTTTTAAATTAGAACAAAGCTATAATTTTTAGATAAAATTGATCGCTAAAAGGTCACAATCACGCATTGAACACCTCATTTCTTTCTGTAAAGCGTGTTATTTCGTTCGGAATAAAAACATACGTTCGTTTTTAGATGCATGAGGCAGATCATGGTTTATTATCCTCTTGTTTGACACATATTTTATCGGATTTCCGATCCAGGAATCAAATAAGGGAAGAAAACAAACTCGTTTTCAGGTAAGTCCGTTAACATTATTCATTAATTAGTAATTTTGCTTTGCTCTTCGAAAGCAAAAGTAAGTTAATTGTAGGAATATTGTTCGAACGATATTAGACTTCTATCCTGTGTATAGAGAAATTGATGTGGCAGTAAGCGAATGCTTGGTTGACCCGATGTTTATTTCATTGGAAGAACTAATTAGTGATGCCGACGAAAGAGATATTGAAGTATGTTGCACTACTTCTATGATTAGTGAAAATGAGTCAAATTTATGTAAGTTAAAAAACATTGAACCTTCCAGCAAAAGCTAGCAGAATTTCAGACTGCTGCGGAACTAATCATAGATCATGGCGGCACATTAATGAAAATCAAACCTGGTAAGTGCGATAGCTTTATTATGGCACTGCGGAGATATCTCTGTGAAAGTGATTTCAAACCTGTAACTCGACGACTAATACTACAGGTTCGTACAGAGCATTATATACTAAGCGCAAGAATCAAGTCTATAAATTTCGAAAATCAAGAGAAATTTTGTGGATGAATTGCATCTCCTCAAAAAACATATTGGACACTACATTGCTGCTAGACTTCCTGTAGTATCAGAACTTTATTGATCTTATGTAAAAATATTTCACAAGAAACAAACGTTCCAACAATGTTTGATTAACATACCCGTATTCAATGCATTCTGCAATAGATTTTCAACAAACATTTTGATGTTAATTTAAAGTGAAAATTTGCACAAGTTTTTCAGGCCATTGATTTGTGGACTTATAAGTGGGATGATGAAATAATGCCTTTCTGTATCAAGCAATTCCATAAACCGTCCGTACAATTAATCAAAAATTCAACAGAAACATCGAAAATGCCACCAGAAAGAAGAACAAAAAGAAACGAAAGTTTTGTGTAAATGCACACTATTGTAGACATAAATTTGCCACAGTTCACCCAATATTTAGTTAAACTATGCTACTTTATCCATCCATGTATGCAACTAACGCATCGCAATAAAACTTTTGGCGAACTTCGAAGAAGCCTTAGGCATTTTATGTTGTTTCTAACATTTGAAATTTTTGTTGCTGGTTTTTACCTTCCTAATTAGAGGCGTATTAAAATGGCCGAAAAGTGCACCCGAATGCTAAAACACAAAAGCATTTCGAAGGTAAAAAGAAATTGTTGAATTTGAGAACAGTTTCAAATGAAGTTACTGATAATAACAAACAATTGACAAAGTACTTTTATAGAACAACATCGTTGTCCACAGATTTTCCGTAATACGGGGGTATGTTTAGCCATTCATCATCAAATTCAATTTTTTCGGTAATTGCACGAATTATCCTTGATGAGCCAAAGAAGTCAGTTACTCGCACTCTCCTCGGATCCTGAATTATGTCCCACTTCCAAGTAATATTTTCGAAACAACCTAATTTGACAAAATTACGAGAAATAAAAGTGCGCGACAAAATTTTATATAATATGCAAGATTCATTGCTCAAGTAGATCTACAACGTTGGTCTGTTACTCATTATCTGTTTGGCATTCATATTAGAATTTATTAAAGTAATAACTGGAACGTAAATACATACTTTCGGATATAAATCCGTACGTACACCAACTGTTGAAAGACATTTCGATTTTGAGCAAGACTCAAAGTAATCAGTCATAGACTTGTTTGTCATTAATGACTTGACTTCATTTTCAAGAAATTCAAGTGTAAATTGCGTATATCGATCTATGATATACACACCAATAGATCTAAAATATTAATAATAACCAAAGAATATACTATCCTCCTGTTAATCTGGAAAAAAAATTTTATAGATCTTACTACTGTGTAAAGAGAAAAACTAAGAAAATACAATTTGTTTGAGATGAACAGTGAAAATTCAAACTTACTGATCGACATCATATGAAAGGGAATCTTCGCCTACGAGCGAGCTACTTGTAGCAAGCACATTTGGGCTGTATATTTTTTGATACATTGATTCACTTTGACATGTATCTGCTATCACAAGCATTTCATTATATCTGCAATATTGATGTTCACTTGCACTTTTTTCTTCACAAGACTGTCAAATCAGTTGAGCTAGCACACAATCTCCTCAATGCCATTTGCCCATAAAATATTTTAAACAAATATTTTGAGAAAATTTTCCCCAAAAATATTACGTTTTAAAAGCTCACCTATTGCCTTGATACATGGTTTCGATGGCGTCAGCCAAATCGACATTTGTCAATTCCTCGGCATCCTGGAACTTCAAGAAACCATCACCACCATGTCCAGTAAGGTAAATCAGAACATTACTTTGATGATCTGAAAGAAGACGTTTCGAGCGAGGTGCAGCTGGATGGACTCTTCCCATCATAAGACGCATAAAATTTTCAACCGATACCTAAAATACAACGTTGAATTTTAAGATATATAATTCAAATATATTATGCAAGATGAAATGTTAAAGTTAAAAATGCAAGTGGAACTCTATTTGGTACCTCATATCCACGGTAGTCCACTTCAACTTCAACACCATATAGATTGATACGTTCATATTTACTGTTGTATACTGTGCCTTAAAACATCATTCTAGTATTTCGATGAATTAACTACACTGTCTAAAAGTCAAAATGAATGAGTCATAAAATCTAAGATGCTAACCAGGTTTCGGATTCCTGGCGTTGCATGGCATATCATCAGCTAGCATAAGTATAATATTGCTGGAATAGGAACATTTGAAATATATTTCAAAAAAGCATTGGTGAACCTTAATTTTCAGCTCAAAGGAAAGTATGTCCAACTTCTTAAATCTGAATCACTGAACCGTTCAGTCAGTACTTTCTCAAATATACAATCTTTCTCTGTTCCTTCTAACTTCTCCGCGAAGTTAAAATCTCATGAACAGAAGCAAAATCTCACTGATTACATGCTATATAAAAGATTTTAAAAGTAGTCGAAGGAGTATAATTGTTGAAATAGCTAACTTTTCGGATATTCCTTTTGCGTCTTTATATTATGAATCACAGGGAATAAGTCGTATAAGAATTTAAAAGTAACAACAGGATATCAACCTGTCAGGGATTCCAAGCCTTTTTACTGAATGATATAACGAGAGGACATTGGCAACATGACGGTAATTAAACCAAAACCGTGATGTACAGACCAATACTGCCCAGTTATTGGTATGTCCCGGAGTTTCGAAGAATGACTGCACACGTCTCTGTAAACCTGTTTGCTGCTGTATTGCGGCGACTATCGAAACGGCAACAA
>JABVXW010000132.1:25864-102296 GCA_013365375.1 Litomosoides brasiliensis | reverse complement strand
TGCCCAGTTATTGGTATGTCCCGGAGTTTCGAAGAATGACTGCACACGTCTCTGTAAACCTGTTTGCTGCTGTATTGCGGCGACTATCGAAACGGCAACAATAATTATTAAGGATAACATCTGGAAGAGAATCACTTCAATTATCATTAACAATGTTAGCAAACCCAAACGAGTTATCGCGACTCTGTTCCGGCTAATCAGTTAGGTCGATTTTGGATAATGAATACCACTTGCAAGACTGAATTCCTAATTTTGTCATTAATAAAGTGAGGTACAACAGAAGCACCATCTTCCAATATGGGATAACTTATTCATTCTTTCCCGCTTCACAAGTCGACAAAGAACTTTAATTTCATAAATCTAGTAGAAATTACCACAACTTGGAATTCTATTATACATCGTCTGGTGAATCTTTCACACGAACTTTAATATCACCTACCCACGTCGAAACTCCCAACTTCTTCCGAATAAATCACAGCTATTCTTTGTCAGTAGTCTTAAGCTGGACGGGCAGTATTCGAAAAGAACACATTCATGGGATATATCGTAAAGGACACGCAGATATCAAGCCATAAGTATACCGCCATAAGTACACTAACTAACATGTCAATCCATAAAATTACAGTTTACAAATTTTTACGATGTCACTCCATTGCTAAGCATCTTGTTCTTTATAATAGATAATAAATCTTCAAATCACATGAATTGAATCTCAAAATAAAGTTTTTCAATTTGAACTGTATCAAATTTTATCAATGGTGGTCAACACAATTCACTACGATTTGTATTACAACGATTTTCGTGGGTTCTAATTCATGTGAACCCTGAGAAGAAATCGATCAAAATAAAACATTTAAAAACACTCCAAATTCCAAGGAAACTCCGGAAATTTTGTTACCCTCTTTTGAATTTTATTTTTTAAAACAAATAAAGCATAATTTACTTAGGTCATCAACAATTTAAGAACTCTGGACTCTTATACAGTAAAATTCTTCAATAAATTTCTCTTAAAATATTTGTAGCAAACAATAAAGTAAACAACAAACAGAATGGAACAAAAATCACGAATTACAAAAGCATTAATGAAATAACTCAACCAATGCTTTGGATCAATGTGATATTGTCACCTTTCAACATGATTCGACCAACTTTATTGCGATTTTTCGTCTTCATATTTACTTCTTCTGCTTCATCAAGCACGACGTTCATATATTCATCAAAACCTGAATTTAAAAAAATGTATGGATTTTATGTTTCTCCTGCTTTGATGCAAATTTTAAAGTCCTGAATTTTTAACGAATTATTAACACCAGTAGATTACTTCCCTCCGACCTATGATTAGCAGTTAAATATGCATCTAGAACGCGGGCTACAACTCTGATGATTTGATGGGTTTTGTATGCAACACAACAACCATTACTAAACGTGAAGTCTGAGTCAACATACGTACATGTAACACATACTACTGTGAAATTTGCATTTTCAATTTGACATTAGAGACCATATTAAAATTATCATCTGAATAACAGTATAGTAATAAATGCAGTAAAACTTCCAGACTCCTCCAGACGTTTAACTCAAAAAGAGACAATAATTTCATGACTGTGTCAGATGCATGACCTAAGCAAAGGGAAAATTAATTTGAAGAGGTATTAGATATCCTTAAATATCTTGCAGAAACAAAAAAGACAATTGAGGAAATTCAAATATTCTTCAAAAAAAAGGTAATTAAAATTACCAATGATATATCCTTCGATCCTGTGAGTGACATCCTCATATAACCATATCTGTATTCGTGATCGATTTTGCAAATATCGGAAAATCAAATTGATGGGTTGAACCATGACTTTCTGCACTTTACCACCTCTAGTTGCCATTGTAGCAGAAATATTCCAGCCAAAGTTAAAGGTCAGCAACTGCAAATAAAATAACGCTTGCAACAGCAAAGAGACAACTTCAAGCCGGCACCCAACTTTCAAATGGTGTCGTTATTAACGCGCCAAGTTTCCACGCCCTAAATGCAAATGTTTCGGCCCAGTCTGACAAATTCGTTAACGAAATATTGATGAGTAATGAATTGCTAGACTTGTTAAGCTTGCTAGCGTAGAGATTGCTGGAGTGAGTGCAAAGAATTGTTCACATTGGATGATGTGATAGAAAGGCAGAAGAGATGAAAGAGTACGTTGACATAGGAACTTTAGACGATCGATGAATTTAATGGATCACGATTTTGTTTATTATTTATTTGTTCGTAGATTTGTTAAAAGCAGTACTGTATCAGAAAATCTCTACTATGAGTATTGATTATTGACTTAGTATCTGTGTTGTGTCTGTTGCGTTACAGGGTTTTAGTTTTCACTTATTGAAGTCAATGTCTTTACTTTTGTTTTCTTTTTCAGTGTAATTTAAATACATCTTCCTTGTCAAAAAGCACCTATTCATTTGTTTTTATCCGTAACTTCTGCTTAATTTATGTTTTGGAGACTTCAGGGATGACGATTAATGAAAGTAATAACAATGAGGGAAGTATGGCTGCGTTGGACCGGTATGTTGCTCCTGGTTTGCGACTTTGGATGCTTATTGCTCTAGTGTCAGGGATATTATTAATTATGGGTATATTTTTATTTACTTGTGTCTACTTCCTTTGTTCTTGAGCACTGATTGCGTCCAAAACAATCTAAATGTGGTGTTTTTGCGACCAGTCAAATTTTAGATTAAAATGGATTGGTCGAGATGAGAGATAACAGTATTAATAATTGATAGTTTGACCGAAGGTATGTTGACGAAATTTTGTGGAGGACAATTATCGGAAGGTAGTCACGGAGGTAAGTGCTGGTAGTACATCGAAATAATACGTTCAGGTTTTAGGTTAAGTGTTGCTGAAGTTTCTGTTTGATCCGTGCTATAGATTCCTCTATTATATCGTTTTGAATTTCAGTAGTGATCGTTTGTTGTTTCATGCGAATTCGAATACCTCGTACGAAGCGACAAATTGATTTAATCGCTGCAAGGAGGAAAATGCGAAAATCGATTTTATCTGTTGAACATTCACCAGGTCGTGTCTTGATATTATTGTCTCCTAGAAATTTTTGCATATGAATTGCTCTTTACTTTAAATCTTGTGATATACGCCGATTTTCCGTCTCGTATTCATGTATTTGGTAGATTTATTGCAGATCAATATTGTATCAGTTTCTGAGAAAATTCCCTTATTGTCCTTTTTGCTAAGTATAACGAAACGCAGAATGCCATCGACTTGGGTGTCTTTTAAACAAGGGTTATCGAACAGTTTCTGGTTTTATTTAGAAATTTAAAGTAGCATCTGGTAGGTCAATATATACATTCATCGGTCTTTCGGCAATTTTAAAAATGTTTCGTATTTCTAGACGGAAAAGCACAGCCAGTCGTAATGAACACAGCAAAACAGCCGATTTATCAAAAAGGAGGTAATCGTCGGGAACACGAAGATGATACCACTGAATCTGTACCTCTTGTGCACAAGGTTTCAGCACACGCTACTACTACAGTTTAAATTTCATGCCACACTTTTAAGCCGATACAATCGAGCATTTTCACTATTGTTGTGCAGAACAAATCTACTCAATTTCGGTATTTCGCCAGGCACATTTAGTAAAAGAAAAAAAACGAAACCTGTGGAAGCCGTTTTTGTGCAAACGTAGTTTCCAAAAAAATGCTTGCTTTAATCTGTCGGTAATTAAATTTTGCCTTCTATTAGTTAGAATGAAAATGTGTTTCAATGTATTGCATTGAGAATAACTGTGGTTTTAGGTAGTCAGTGCAGTCGACAAAAATATCGGTTTGATTAGGAGTATTGTTTTTGCTCAATGATATTGTTCTAGATTAGCAATTATTTTTTATACACTTTCCTGTTATATACGCCACTGAAATTTTGGAGTAAATTTGAGAGCGTATATGCGCTGTCTTCTCTGTTGCTTTTCATATTCGTTCTTTCAAAGTGTTGCTTTTTTTTAAAAAGGAATCACTACAACCATACGGAAATTTCATTTCTTTCTTGTTCCATTTTAATTTCTCACTTTTTTTCAAATGTTCAATTTTGATGCCAAATCTGTTGCCGTTTTTGTTGCTGTCGTTGTTTTATTGTTTGTTGTTCCCTTTTTCTGCTTTCAGTCAGTTGTCTCTAGTCATAATTATGTAGTCATAATTTTGTTTTTTCACCATTACATGGATAGTACAATTTCTTTTTATAGGAATTACGCATTTACTGTGTGCAGAGTCCAGTTTTAGCTTTAAAATTTTTTTAATTTTTAAACGAATAAATTATTTGCTAAACATTTTTTTGCGGATAACATGGTATATGTTATCACGTATTTCGTACATTTCAAACATTCAAAACACAGTGCATCAATTAAAGAGTATGGATTTAGATTTCTATTCCTAAATGAATACGTTGTAGCTTCAAGTAGAGGCGTTTAGTCTCTGAGTCCAGGATCTTTCCTGCATGAATGATTTGGCAGGAATTTATCATCGGTTTTTGTTTCTTTATAAATAGCAAGTTGCAATGAGGAACCTTAAACCTAAATCGGATAACATAAAGGGTTCCGGGATGTTTCGCTCTAGTAGAAGAAATGATGGATATAATGAGAGTTTTCGTGTTTTTCATGAATTTAATTTAGGATTGAAATGCTAATTTTATGAACGAGATGGAAGCTAATAAACAAGAACGTTCCACTGGAAGCATAGCAAATGAGTGGCAGGGACGAAAGCTGTTGAAGACCCAAGCAAAAAGTGTAATGTTATTGCAGGCTACAGGAAAAGGTGTATTGGCAAGGAGAAAATTTGCTAGTTCAGTAAGGTGATGATGGTGTTATTACTAGTTCTTGAAAAACACTTTGTGATGTAGATAATTACTTTTCTATTATTAATCATTTTGCGGTACATGTGACATGGGGTTGTGATTATAAACGGTACTGATCACTAGGTTTCACTTACTTGCTATGTGATTTACGAATCTGATTTGTTCAAAATACCATTCAAAGGTTTCATTATTCGTTTTGCTCGAGGATAAATTAGGCGAAATGTATCAAATGTATGTGATGGATTTCCTGAAAACTTTTAAAACTTAGTTTTTGGCAAAGCTGAGTGTGCACTGGAAAAATAATTGTGAATTTGCTACTGTATTTTTCAGGAAAGATTTTGATCACCTGCTAGGTGTTTTTGTGAATATGGAAAAGGAAAAAGAACCAGCTAATTGTAAAGATGTGTTACGGTTAGGGCGTCTTTTCGTTCGAATTTTTGAACATCCACGCGACAACCAGGCAAGTTTTTGACTGTTATTGAGATTTAATTTTATATTTAACTTCGATAATTTGATAAGAGCTTTTATGGTAAAATAATTCCATTAATTAAGAAGACGAAAATTGACGTTAAATTTTTTTGCATTTGCTATGATATTGCTTTATTTGATTTCAACTTCCCCTAGGTATGAGAAATTCGTTCCACTTCGTTATATTCTTTTCCCCAATAATTACTATATTTAGTATATAAAAATCATCGACCGAATATACCTTGTTGAATTAGGCTTTTTCAAATTAAACTTATTTTTAGCGGCTTTGTCAATTGTGTCGTTGTATGATATTAAGCATGTCGTCGTGTAATGTTCATAAATCGTTTGCTTCCCTTTTGTTATCCAAAAGCTATCTTCAAGCAGCGAATCGCTTCATTGTTTCTGTATACTCGTTGATCGCTTCGGTCACTGAAAAACTTCAGGTGAGGTTTGAGAATCTTTGATCAGGATTTCTCATGTTCTTATGTTCTATCAGAGTGCTTCACAGTGCGACAAATTTCCTTTTAGTAGCTAATGGTATTTTTGACGCACTTCCGCGTACATGACAAAGTCTTAACCACGGATGTTTACTTGTTTCATCGCTTTATGCACAAAAATTTATTTTAATGGAAAATAAACGATTAGTGCACTTTCTGGTAATTGTCAAACTGTAAATGGCATGGAGTTCGTTTTCTTGAGGACGCCTAATGTTTTGGCAAAATCAATTTAGAAATAAGGATTTGGATTATTTGATCTGTATGTATTTCAGGTTGAAAAGGTATCAGAAGGAAAAGCAATATCAGTGTTTATCCACTTTTTAATCACATTTTCAAGTGCTAATGGTTGGGCTTTTGTGCGAAATAATGCGGAAATCTGCTATGTTTTGAATCAGTTAGGTAATAAAGCTCTCAATGCAACAATTGGCGAAGAGTTGCGATACATTCAATTTTCGGTTGGTCCAACTTTTTGTAATATAAAATTTGGTATTCAAAACCTTTTTTTGGTACTTCTAGATGCTAAAATTTGTTTCAAATATTATAGCGATCAATTCATATCTAATTTTTGGATTTTTGTCATTGCTATAAAGAGGTGTTGGATTTTTTCCTAATAATCAAACGTTATCTTAACTTACTTTTAAGCAGCTGCTAAACAGGATAACATCAAGTGGGAGACTTGCGCTTGGTGCTAGTGCCTTTAATGGGCTCTTCAATATATTGTTTAGGTACTACATTATTTCATTTTGTGCGTATGTATCACCTCTCATGTCTGTTGATAAAGGAAAAATCTGATCTTATTTAAATAAATTTTCAGAATACTAAAAAACTGTGATTTCGACTTTCACGTATTCAACTTATTTGTGAAACACTGCCTTACTTCTCCAGCGTTACTTACTCATCTCTCTGCGGCTGTACGTTCGCTTTATTTGGAGCATACTAAAATGTTTTACATGTTTTTAAATTGTTTTTAAAGTGTTATAAATGAATTCTTATAGAATATTGATTTACTTGTGGAAAATAAAATGTTTGAGAAAGCCATAGCTGTTCTAACGTCAAATCTAGACCTGCCGAATAATTTGGATGATAATAAAAGCTTATTTTTACTTGCCAATCTAATCCATTTGAGCTACCTCGACCAGCAGGTATGTTTTCTTTTGTAATCATTTACAGTATTATTCTCTTCAACAAAATGATTACTGGTTACTGTTTCCTATTAGATGTTCTGTGTAGTACCAAATTTATTTTTTGTCTTATTTGGTATTTAATCGTGAAAGTATTGTGACCAATGTGATAAATTAATGAATCAGTGATATTTAACAGAGAAACATACTAGAATTGTGCGACCAATTTGTTTCAATATCCAATATGAAAAATGCTTTTTCATATATTATTTTTATGGTTTATTTACACATAATTTTTCAGAGCTTAGTGGAATATTTGATTGATTGGACAGATGTGATGAATAAAATGTTAACAAGGTGTAATCGGCTTGTTGCAAAGAAGAAAAGTAGTCGTAGCCACTGGCATCCTATCTTTGGATGGTATTCAGAACCGCTAGATCGCAGGTGTTTTAAAATTTGGGTTGCTAATTTCTTTAGTTTACAAGAATTCGTATAACTTTGTACTTTATGAATAAGCAACTGAAAAATATTTAATATTCAAAGTTCAGTAAATGGAATGAATTACAGCACTGAAGGTTCTCTACCTCTTGTTGTACGTCAGTTACAATATTTGTGGTCAAAACCAATAGTATCGTGCTTATTTGGTCAAGTATTACACTGTGACCCGGAAAAACAGTCATTGTATTGTACATCTCAATCAGTAGTTCTGCAAAATGACCTTGCAACATCGATTCAAAGTAAATTGTTTTATTATGCGAAATTGTGAGTGGATTAATTTATCAGACGATTGTCTACAACTCATGACGTATGTATTGAATTGAGAATTTTAATCATTCAGAACTTTGGAAAAAATTGAATATAATTCGTGCAGAAGGGCAAACAAATGAGGTCTCTCAACAGCTGCCTGTGTTATCAATGACTGCAGTTGTATGCCAACTTTATCAAAATGCTTTACTCACGTTAAACTCACTGCACACCGATATATTGTCTGGTAAAAGTTTTATTGTATTCAATAAAATTTACACAAAAATGAGACAAACTTTCATAACAAAAAATGTTGATCTTACATGTGTTAATTATAAGTAAAAAGAATTCCTAAGATATCCCTCGTTTAGAAGCGCAATTTGATTTCGTGAAATTTAGGCTTATGTCGGGAAGACTTCCTTCTTCCACTTTTATGGAAACATATTGTTAGCTTATCGCCAGCCGACAATGGCCTATCTCACGTAATTGCTCTGGTCGCTTCTCATCCAACAAAAATTACTCATTTCTCCCCGGTTGTCCTACTCGCTAATTGTGCTGCTTCGGTTATTTCGTAAGATTCATTTCATCTCATGAAATAAAAATGTCCAAGAAACGATCTGTTTAATTTTTGATAAGGATTTTATATGTGTATATTAAGTTGAAATTATCGTGTTAATGCACTTCAACTAAGCCTAGCTGTGGTAGTTTGATTATAACTGTGTTAGATTACAGCAGTGTTTCAATGACATTGGTAAAGCGATTGATGATCTTGAAATTAATTTCATCCAGCAATTTCTGGAATAGACACAAGCTGTAAAACGTCAAACAATTATTCGATCTCTTATTTCAGAATCCTTGATGAAGAAGAAATGTATGAGCAAGGTGGTCCATTCACGCTTGACCAATTGTGTGCTATTGCTAAATTTTGCAATTTGTTTTGTTTCCGTGTGATTTGGAACTCGTATATTGGTCAGTGTATATTTTATATTGACATTCTTCAGCTATAAGTCTCTTTGTATTTGCAGGGAGTTTTAAGTTAATATATAGTAATATATAGTACTGTTTCTTTCAGACTTACAGCAAATTTCATCTTGCCCATTATTTGCATCCATTTATCAGCTCTGTATGTTGCTGTATAATCGTGATTGCCGAAGAGCTTTCTCAAAAGACCATAAATTCTGGATTGCGCCGTAAGTATTTATTACAAAAATTCTGGTTTTAGAAAGGATTCACTTTTTTTATTTCTTTTTTAAAAAATGTAACCGTTTTCTTTTAGGGATGTCAAAAGTTCTGTCATAATGAACGAATTCGAAAAGAAAACTGAACGTGCTCTTTTTCTGATGTCTCATATGAGTCATTTAGTTGCCTTATATGATCGAATAGTTTTGTTTAGGTATGTAAGCGTAATTTATTTTCTTTTCACTTTTATGTTAATTTTTACTTTACAAAGTCAAATTAATGGTCAAGTATTTAAAAAACTATAATTTATTGATGTTTCGTGAATCTTAATGATGCAAACTGTACTGATAGTTTCTGCAACAAGTTATATAAATACTGAAAAGTGCCAGCTGCTAGAATGGTTAGCATTATGATTATATCTTTTCAAAATTATTGCTAAACCACGTCGCGAAATTTGGTACACAGGGTATCTTGGTTTTATTAATGGAAAAAATTTTTTCTCTTTATATATTGCATAATTTTACATAATCAAAAGCATATAAATTTGCTTTAGGAAGTATGTTGCGTTAGAAAAAGAAAGTATGGAAGGCATTCCAAGCACGATGATAACAGTACAGAGAAATAGACTACTTGATGACGGTTATCGTCAGCTATCATTGCTGTCGCCTACCGCACTCAAAGCAACCATTCGTGTGAAGTTCATCAACCAGCAGGTACATATAGACCTTGTCATGGTAATATATTTTTTAACTCTTATTTTTCCAAATATTTACCTGCATTTTTTGATTATTTCATGTCTTCAGGGATTAGATGAAGCGGGTATTGATCAAGATGGGGTGTTCAAAGAATTTCTGGAATTAACATTAAAACATGTTTTCAATCCTGATTTCAATCTTTTCAAGGTTACATTTCAATGTTTATTCTCTTTTTTGCATTTACCAATGTTGTTAGGAATTTTTATCTTTAAATTGAAATTGTTATCTTTTCCAGTGTTCACCAAATGGGCAACTTTTTCCCTCACCAACATCAGATCTGCATGAGAATCACCTGGCTCTCTTCCAGTTTGTGGGTCGTATGTTAGCCAAAGCTGTTTATGAGGTCTGTTTGTTGTATGGTAAATAATAATAAAAAAGTGATGCTGCATATTTTATTTAAATTATAACTTTCTATTTTAGATATGCTCAATATGCTATAGTTATGCTGTTTATACCTTATAAAAATGATTGTATTTGAGGGTATCGTCACTGAAGTGCATCTTGCACCAGTATTGTTAGCAACTGTATTAGGCCGTAAATTGTGTGCATTTGATGAGTTATCGCAGCTGGATCCGGATCTTTACAAAAGTCTTACTTATGTGAAACATTGTTCTGATTCGGATGTTGCTGATTTGTCACTAACTTTCTCGATTGATGACGATATAATGGGGCATGTACGGACTATTGATTTGGTGCCAGGAGGTCATGCAATGCATGTTACTGATGAGAACAAGTAAGTTACTGTTCGATTCTTCAATTCTTTTTATTAATTTCGAGATGTCCACATTCATCTTTTACTACCTTCATATAGTCCATTTAGCTTTCTTTTATTTTAAAGGATAGCTTATGTCCACAAAATGGCACAATATCGTGTTTTCAATCAAACAAAAGAGCAATGCAGTGCTTTCGTGTCAGGATTTCTGTCAGTGTTGAATAGCAGCTGGCTTTCATTATTTGCTCCTCATGAACTTCAATATCTGATTTCGGGACAGTCGACGTGAGTGGTGGTTGTTAAATTCAGAACAATTTTGCCTTACAGTAATGTTCAGTTATTAAGCGGCTTAGATAAATATCAGAAAATGATTTTACTATTGACATCTAATAAGCTCCTTTCTTAAAATTGTGCATGATTTGTGAAGTAATGTAAACGCTATTCATGACATTTACTGAAATTTCTGATACCTTTTACAGCCATGAAAATTATTTTAGGTAATAAGTCTTTCTTTTTTATTTAGTGACATCGACTTACATGATCTTCGTAAGCATGTTCAATATTACGGAGGTTTCCACAACAATCACAGAGTCATCAAATGGCTTTGGCAAGTATTGGAAAACGATTTTACTGCTGAAGAACGTCGTTTGTTTTTAAAAGTTTGTTTATATTGAATTTTTTATTACATAAATTTAGACCAAACTCCGCAACTCTTACAAGCATGTTTACTGCTTTCTTATGTTCCATTTTGGAATTTTTATATCTCATAAATTGAACCGTACCATCATGATTGAGGGAATGGGAAAAATTGAGAAGCAACATATATTGCTTTAAAACAGTGGATATTTCATAATATCTGGTTTTTAAATCAATTATTAAAGTTTGTGACGAGCTGTTCTCGTGCGCCGCTTTTGGGCTTTGCATATCTCGAGCCTCCTTTTTCAATTCGTTGTGTTGAAGTGTCTGATGATCAGGTAAATACTTTACTTTCTGTCTACGAATTACCCGCCATTTAATGGAGATATGTAGCTTTTCAATTGGTCACTTAAATGGCATTTTTAAGCCTTGTATCAATTTCTAGGATCAAGGCGACACTTTAGCAAGTGTTGTCCGCGGCTTTTTGGCTATTAAGCGACGTCAATCACCTTCGCGATTACCCACTGCGTCCACCTGTTTTAACCTCCTGAAATTGCCAAATTATGGTAAAAAATCAATTCTGCTGCAGAAATTGAGATATGCTGTGCATTCAGAAACTGGGTTTGAACTTAGTTAAATTTGGGTAATTCATTTGGATTTCTAGCTTTCAACTTTTTTGAGATTGTTTTGGTCCATTTCTTTACATGATTTCTTGGAATTCATAATCACTAATAACTTGGAGCAGTAATACATCATCAGAACATTATTATTTTCTATTAGGATGTCAAATGATTTAAGATAATGATCATTGCCTTGTTACCTCATGTCGAAGAAAGTGAGGTTTTGTAGATTTGGTGTAAGAAGTTAATTGCTTTATGATTTATATTCAAATTTAAGTATTAACCAGAAGCTGTAAATTTTCATGCTAGCATTGTTTTATGATGTGGAAATGTAAATAACTAGAAGGCTTTTTATTTTTTCAACATGCTGGATTGATTCCATATTTTGCTGTTACATTCCAGTTTACTTTTTCCTCGCAAAACTTAAGTACCTTCAACTTTTAAGCATTTTTGTAATTATTCATTCTCTCATTGTAAACATACCGCTGCAGACAATGTAGTTTTATATATGATAAAGAGTAAAATTCGAAAAAAAAGAGCATCTGTGTATGTGATTATCCATTCTGCGTTTGATACATTTCTGTATACATCTACAAAATATTTGTTTTATGGGTCGTACCAGATGATACATCACCTCAGTATTATTTTCTCACGTGTTCTGATGAGTGTGATAATAACTATGTAAAAATCCAGAGATCTTTACTGAAGGCTTCGTAGTTCTTGGTTCAACAGATGTATTTTTGTATAAACGTAATAAACATTGCATACCCATTCTTTCCTTTACGTCTCATATCTATGAATTGTTGCTATTGCCAAGCTTTATATATTTCTTAGTTTATTTCAGTGAAATTCAAATTGTTCTGTTGATAGTTTTGATAAAGTCATCCGGTTTTTTTCCATTCTGTTCACCAATATGTGATCTTGAGAGAAATAAGCCTTTGAAAATGTTTGGGTAAGAAGTGCTGTCGAAGTGTGGTCAATAATGGAATTGGAGAAACCGATCAACGTGAATGATGAAAAGAATGCTCCCAATGATGATGTGGAAGTGATTCGACGCATTTTGGATGAAATGATTGAAAGGCAGTTTTTGTGTTCACATTTATCCAAAATGTTTTAGAAATCCAAAGCTACCTACCCAACATTGATTACTCGTAGCATATTATAATTTTTTGTACTCTCTCACTTGAGAATACTGGTACTTTTGTTTTTCTTTGGGAAAGAAGTTTTCAATTTTCGAAGTTTTTCTAGATCTTTTGTTCTTTTATTACAAACTTTCTGAAGTGTTTCTGTTTCAGCCGTCTGAAAGTAGTCCGCCAACGTGAGAGTGTTTGCACTTCTAATTCTGAATGCTGGAGGGAAACTGGGATAAGGTTACTAAGCAGTAGCACATCTCTTATTTTTGATAGCGAAATCAATGAGATGAAAGAGGGTCCACCAAAGAAGCGAAGGAAAAATTCATCTGATGCGTAGTTAGTGATCATTTTATGTTCTATGTTTTTATAATTTGAATTCTTTCGCAAATTGAGATTTTAATTGAATATCACTTCTACCACGTATAGTAAAATGCTTAAGATTGATTTATTCATGATCAACAAAAATTTTGCTCTTTTTAGGAATTTTTTATTTAAAAAATATTTTTCAAAATTTTTTTACTATTTAGCTATGAATGGAATGATGAACGTGCAAAAATACGGTCCGTTGTTGTTGATGCTGATTTTATTCAAAAATTTAGATAACACTTCCTCAGGTTACCACTATATAGTCTTTTTGGATGTTTGAAAATTTTTCCTATCTTGTCGCTTACCAATTGGTGAAAAAGACTTAGTTTTTTCTATGCATGCTTGTATAATGCCTTGTACTGGAAATTCTCTGCCTACAACACGTGTGATCCATTGACAGACGAATCATATGTAGAAAAACTATTTCATTTATAAATCTGTTGAAATACACGCTATGTAATCGTTTAAAAATTTGATGGTTTTCATACAGCTCGTTCTTTTCACTTTGTGACAAATTGCAAGGGAATGTGATCTTTTAACCGATTTAAAATCAAGATTCAGAATATGGAGGTAGCTTTCTCAATGAAAAAGTGTAATTAAAGCATATTCAAATCAAAAGATATTCAACTGGTTGTCTGGTAATTAACACGTATCTATATGTTTCGCTTTGTTCCTTCGCGAATAGGAAAACATATAGATTGCTTTTTGTGTGCTTTTATTTCAGTCACATAGTTTTTTTTTTGAACTTATATTTTCGTGTGTCTTCAGGAACTTCACGAAATCATTCATATTTCTTTACGAAATCATTTACATCAATGATCTAAATGTTTTTGGAAAGAATTGAATTTTCCTTCAGCAAGTTCATAATACTCACTCGACTGTATATTTGGAGAGATTTTTTCATTTGTGTGAGCTAGCGATTTTCGATTAACTTTTTCGATATTATTTGTAAACTTGTTTGAAGCTGATTTGCAAATTGTACAGAAATGCTGTTTCCAGTGATGTATGAAAATTGTTGACACGTTGTCCCGAGTTTTTCTTTAGTTAGGAGAAGTTTCGCTTCACAGTAAAAGTCTAGAAAATATAATCGTCATGATGCCTAGGTCGACATTTTCAGGATCTATTCCTTAATCTTATTCAATTTTTGCTGCTCTTTTACCATACAAATGAATAATATAGTTCACTAAAGGAGGTGCATTTCAACTTTTGATATTTTAAACGAAGAACAAAAATATTCAAATCCGATGATTCTAAAGGTCGGAGCAGGATTTCGGGGTTTGAATCAGAGATGCTTGATATATGGTATAAAGTGAAATCCTTTTTCATCTCATATGCTATACACAGTATCATTTAAAACTCTAGAATCACAAGTGGTTCTATGTGCAGGCTAATAGCAGTATAATTGTAGGACAAGAAAGTGGGTCGCTGGAGTAGTAGAAATACTCAGGCACATGTGAGAATGTTACCAATTAATGGAAAATATTGACAGTATTGGACTTTTCCTAACAAATATTAGCGAACCAAATATAAGCGAATCGTCATTTATATTTGTGTCTGCCGCTAAAATCTCAACTGTGAATACGGTAGAACACGTGAGCTGTTTAATCTTGCGTATTATTATAGAGCTAGCCTTTTCCGAGACTTATTAAACTGCATTATTTTGAGAACGAGAAGTCATCAAATTCTCTGAATTTGTTGATTCATTATTGATTTGAATTCAGTAGCACTTATGCTTGGACTATGCAGAAAGAAATCATCTGTGATCACTATGTTTGACTTCTTCCGTCTAGTATTCTTTTTAATAGCATTCTCTTCCATACTGAAAGATATCTGATCCGATTCAGTGTAGCAGTTGCTTATGGAATCATGTCTAAGACCATGCAATACTCGATTTTGAATGCGTGAATCATTTGATTTTTGTTGGAAGTCATAATGAACTGGAAAATGAGTGAGCGTTTACGATACGATTGCTGAAGTTCTCGCTAATTCATTTTTCCAAGTTCGTTTCGTTTTCAGTTTCAGTGATTTTGTTATATTTCAAAATAAAAAATAACAGGAATGTATTCACAGGAGCTTAACATAAGGACAAAGATCAAATATTATGTCAAATTTCACAAATCAATACCAAATTCAAACTTCACAAATTAATATCAAAATAATACTCATTGTCATTTAACTAAAAATCGAAAAAACGGTTGGCTTTATTTATCACATCCTTATCTTCATTTCCATCAGACAAATTGTTGAAATTCAATTCGAAACCATCATTATCGTGAACCGGTGTATTTATGTCGATACCACCGAAAAGTGCCATGTAGTCACTTGCACCGGCAACAGATCCCGATTGATCTTGAAAAAAATTGGATATGTAATTGTGCTATTCTGTTATTTGTTAATTTCAAAAACATATTTCATTAGTTTGAAAAATAGGGGTTTATTTTCTGTAAACAAATAAGTGAATGCTGTCATCTAACACAGATAGTTTAGCTAAAATGTGTAAGCCTCTCAAAAACAATAGATTTTACGTCAATAAAAGTGAAGTTAGAAGCAAAGTCAAATAAAATATTCTCAACTTGTTATAAACTACAAACGGAACCAATTCACATTGGTTTAAAATACAAAGGAATAAATGCAGTACTCCTATACTACAGCACAATTTCAATCTAATAACAATAACTCACTTTGCATTAGAGAAGAAAGATTAAAAATTGCAGATGCATCAAATTCTGCTTCCGTGCCAAGGTAAGTATTCGATAAATTCATTAGTGATGCACTGGGGGTAAAATTGGTAAACTGTAAAGTTCGAATATTTGAATATAACAGAATTGTTCCTTTTTATTTTACAGAGAACTGCTATATCAAATCACCGCAAAAGTTTAATGTAAAGCTTAGGATCTTAAAAGAATTTAAAATTACTAATTAACTGACGGTTTCAAAGAAATTGGTAGGATCCGGATCAGATGAAGCATTCTGCATTGGTTGTACATCAGCGCCTGGAATCGTTTCGCATTCGCCTAAATAAAGAACTAGACATTCAATGAGCATACTTATGTAAAAAGTTCAGTTAAGCAGGTAACAAAAAATCAAATAGCAACCACCTCATAATACGTTCACAATATATGGAGCTAAAACAAAAAAAGAGAAGGTAATAAATATATATTATTTTTTGAACAAGAAGTCAGCTTAACAAGTGTTTCATAAGATAGCCACTGACACAGTGGTATCTTTTCAACAGTCGAAGTGTGACCTCAACCGATTACGATAATACCATTGCTGTATTACTTAGAAATTTTGGTACGTCAACACAACTTGTCTTACTAACCGTCAGCATTGTTTTCCCCCTCACTTCCGTCAGATGACACAGTTTCCAATTCTTCGCAATTATCGATAAAATTTGGAACGGAATTATTGCTAATGTTAATATTCTGCAAATTAGTGAAAAACAAATCCACATGTAAAATTGTCTAAAGAACTGTTTTTTGAAGCCTCATAGTGCTAATTTGCTCTGATAATAGTCTTTCGCTAACTCATGCTACTAATACCTCCATCTCACGGCAAATGATTTATTACTTCACATTCCAGAGTCTAGTTTAAAGTCTAGTATTCATATATAACTGACAATCTTATCAGAAGTCTGACTCGGTTCCATATTCACATCAATTAAACCATGTTTTTGACTCATATCGATTATTCCTTCCTCAAACACTGTGGCGTTCGATTCCAGTTCATTGGAAGCCTGGCTAACTCCGTGGCTCTTATCCACTTCCATTTCTATATTTGATGAAGTCTTTTCGACTTCCTGAGGTAAAAATTTTCTAGTCAATCAAAGTAATGTTATTAACCATTATAAGATTTTATGAGGATTATGAGAAGTGACATAAGGCAACTGAATTTATATTACTTTGACGCAAACTAGAGCTTTGAAAAAATTCAAAATATGTTCCCATTTTTCACAAGCAATTTCGTTTAAAAGCAGTTAATTCTTACGTAAATACTTTTTTGACTTGAACAAACCTCGTTTATAACAATAAGCTTAATATCTCCCTTCAATCTGTCATTATCTAGAGCTGGCATGGTCACAGCTGTGTCGGCTTCTTTTTGAATGTTAAGATGAGCTTCATCTTTGGCCTAAATTTAATCGTGAACTAAGTGAGCATTTTATTGAAAATTAATGAAAAGTTTCATACTTATAATGCAAGATTAAAAAACACCTGAAAGTTCATCACTGCAGCTGCTCCAGCTATTTTTTCTCGCATACAACCAAACAATCCCGTTTCCTCATTTACATCAGCACCTCCAACATCATTCAAACACAGAAATGATTCTTCTTTTTCCTAAAATTGCTAAAATTTACTCTAATAAACAACATATATTTGCATTAATGATAAAATTTGTAAATCGGAAACAAATTCATGATTCCGGAATTTGTTAATCGTTGAGGAACTTTTTCGAAAAAGTTTCAGTTTACCTCAAATGGCTGAATCTGACTATTTTGTGACTGACTGTACTGTGACATTATAGATGTATCCAAAACTCCCCGGTTTGATAATTCTTGCGTGAGCTAAGGTTAAGGAAATTTTTAGAGTGGCGATAAAAGACAGACGATTGAGTGCTTCTTTAAATAGATCGAAAATGCCCCCCAAATTCATCTCATTTTCGTTATATGAAAATGTCACAAAAACTTTATTTTCGATACTTCTAAATCCTATAGAAATAGAAATTCCACATTAATTAGAAAGAATTTGCATCACAACTGTAACTTGTCTAAGGCCTCACGGTTCCCGGTGTTAAAAAAATCTTTTTGAGCGAGTATTAAAAATCCACCAAAAAACGACTATCAAGATTATTTTATTTGTTCCGATTTCATTACGACTACCAAACCCACCAATTTTCGACAGCTAAGTTCGCATATTCCAGAATAATTGTAACTTAAATACCTGTGCATTAGTGATATATTCTCGTGCCAACTTCTTCAAAAGAAAATGGTTTTTCAGCGCTACGGCAGCCATTGCTACACAGAAATTTGTGAATGGCAACTCTTGGCTGTCTGCGACTAAACATGCAGATTTCAGGAAAAGTAATGAAATTCAAGCAATCGCAAAGAAAATATGAACATTGCTTCCTAGGCAAGTTAAAACAGTTAAAGTGATAGTAGTAAAAAAAACGTAGGAAAACTAACATGGCAGATTATTCCCACAGAATTAATTCATTTTATTTTGCTTATACTCACTGAAGGTTTCTATCAATATCAAATGAACTGTTTCCTTAAAATTTCAAAACAGAATATATACCAAATTACTTTCATGATAACTCTACAAAGATATATATAAAACACAAACAGATGGTTTCTTTTTCGTGGATGGACTGCAGCAATCGCTCCTTCTTTGCACGAGTCTCATCAATTTGTTTACGCAGATCAGATAATTTCTCTTTTTCCTACAACACATATAACACACGCATAATTTTACTTGCAAAAAAAAACTACTCCATTAACAGAAATAATGCAACCTTACGACGAGCAATAACCCAAGAAGCATTTAATAATTTGTTTTGAACAGCTTTCAAGCGATCTATGAGGAGTTGCTGGCCGTTCTTTTCCTTCGCTTTTACTTCTTCCAACTGAAATACGCACTAATCGTAATAAACAAAAAAACGGACTTTATAAAAACTGCAAGTCAAACTTGTACAGTCTTTTTCAGTTCTTCAATCTGCTCATCAGCTTCTGCCTTTCGCATCTGATTTACAATGATCTGCTGGCGCATGCTGTAAAGTAGCATAACAACATAGAGATTATTATAAGAATCATTCACTTCAAGATTTTATTGGCAAGGTTATTGAGTTAGTGTATTACAGTCAGCAATTATTGCGTATAAAACAATCATCTATGCGTAACTGTATAAAATAATGAGGTACTAAATGGTCAGACGTGTTTTAACGACAATATACTTGTTAGCCCTCTCACTCATCTTAGTTTCTATCTTTGATCATATTAAAAATAAAGACTTCTAAAAGATCTCACATGTGATTACATTATTGAATATCACCAGATACTATTATGAAATAGTTAATATTGCCGGTATACCTAAAGCATAGCAATGAACAGATGAACGATAACATACTTGTCAATCTTTTCGCGTCGCAACTGTACCCGAGCCCGGAAATGCTTTAATTCTTCTTCCTTCTTGAAAATTTCTATCTCTTCTTTTTCCAGAATCAATTTGATTTCGTTTTTTTCTTTTTCCGCTTCTAGAAAATTCCAAGATTAAAAGAAATCCAACCATGAAAAAAATGCACTTACATCCGTGCAAACATTACTTTGCTCAGACAAACCTTCATTTTTGTATCGGTATTTCTTCAGCAGCTGCTTTATTTCTTCCTCGTTCCATGCTGGAAATTGATAATGGAACAATATCAATGACGTTTGTTGATTACTTTAAAATTTCATATGATATCTGATCAAATTACTGCAATTCTTATCTATTGAAAAAGCAGTAAAGTACGTTGTTGCTTACTCAAATCACGCAATTCTTTACGGAGTTGTTCCACCAAACACTCGTCATCATTTTTATCAGAATGCATCACTGAAAGATGAAATTGATTGAAAAGAGCTTCCAAGAAACCAACTACTATTCCTGGAAATATTTTAAAATTTAGTATCCAGAATAATCCTCAAACAAACTATTAACCGCCACTTGTTCGAGTATCACAATACCGTATCAACACGTTTTTTTTCCCACATCCAAATTATAAATATCATTCTAAGCCTGATTTCATGCCATACAACACTTACTAGATCCACAATATTATTTGCCGTATAACATGACAAACAAAACCCTAAAACAGAAAGCAATGTACACACGAGATTGCTGCTACACGTAACTCGCTCGCAAATGCTCCAGGAGGATCATTTTTCTTTGCTTCTATTGGTCATTTACATGAAGTATCGTGAAAGCGTACATAGTCTAAAACACACGCGTCACGTTGGAATACCACAAGAATGACCAATAAGAATATCCATCAATGGCTTACAACGATAGGAATGATCACGTGCTGCTTCTCACATTCTCCACTCATTTACTCACTGGGACAACCCACAGGGTCCACTATCAGAATGACGTTTTGTTTTCTATTGCAACGTTACTCATATCAGAAAAGATATTACGTGGACGAGATGAATACCATGCAATAAACACTATGTGGAAGCAGCAGCTTGGATCACAATATCTCATGTGAACTTTAAACAAAATTGTGAATCTCAGGTACTACTCGTATATGTTCACATGCAGATATCCAAATATATGGATTTTCATATGCAAGCTTCCCTCCAAACCTTCTTCCGAGCGGACACTACGGATTCGGACCAGATGTTTGGTTTAATATATTCATTTTCACACAGTTTCACTTGAGGCAGTTCTATACGATCCCTTTTGCAAGCGTATACAACTTTTTCTTGAAAAGAACCTCATCGAGCTTATTTTCTCTTTCCTTCCATTTTTATCAGTTAGTATTTTTGAATTGCCATGGAAATCTCTTAGACGTGAAAATCCATCCCCAAATATTATTCTATTACAGCTTAACCAAATGGACACGTAGTTACTGTGCAGCGCTCATCCCAACTGCTACAAGCTTTTCCTGAGCTAATTTTCATTGCGGGTAAGATGACGTAACATACCATCGTTATTTAGCGCGACTGGTAGTCGTCCAGAATTCTTCTGCAAACCCAATTTGTATGAATTCCATGTTGTACTATTCTATGTACGTCAAATTACTCTGTTTTTGGAACAAGTACTCTTGCATCTCTTCGGTCTTATCGATGTAATTAGCCGTTCAGTCATTAAAAGAGCAAGTGGCTTTAAGTGATTTGTACTAAATTAAATTTTTTCGTAGAATTTTTGTGAGAATGATTATGGAAAATTTTTATCATTACTGATAATAGTAATTAATAATGAAATATAATAATCAGTAATAGTGATGGAAATAATAATAATAATAATAGGAAAAATGAATTAAGAAAAAAAAACACCTACACATGTACATGAAAAGACACAGAGAGACATATATATCAATTATCATTATTAAATAACAGCAACACATGAGAAGAATTCACGTATGATACATTCCATTATATATATGTATATATATATATATGTATTTTTTTTCTTCATCCGTTTAAAACAATGTAAATCATTTGAAATCTGAAATCATTTACAAAACAATTATTTGCAATGATAGAATGTGGAAGGAAGTTATGCGTCAAACATTGTTTCTGTAAATTCAATTTTGAAGCAAAAAAGAAACCCGAAATTTTTGGTAAATCTTCAGGAATTCTGACAAAAAAAAGGTTTGTGTAGAGCAGGAACGGCTGTATAACCTGATTTAAATCATAAGTACTACTACAGCACCTAGCACTGAAAAGAAACTTGGCGCAAAATGCAGCGACTATTTAGAAAATTTGAAAGAGATTAGGCTCATTTTGAACTTTACTGTCCTCAGTTATCATCAAATAGCGGTAGATTTTGTGAGGAAATAGTGGTAATGTACAAAAGACTAATGGAATAGCTGCCATTTAAATGAAAAACTTCTAAGGAATAATCTAAGGTTGACGAACTAGCAAAATTGAACTTTTCGAATTTCTAATTATTTATTTTGGACAGGCAAGTCATCTATTTATTTTCATAGTTCACACCCTAATTGGTATATATATAGTTGTTCAGCAAAATTTGACGCCATGCTTAATAATTCAAATTAGATCATTGGTGTTGTGCCATAGCCAGATGATGCCTTATCGATAATAGAAGCTTTTCGAGTTTACAGAGTAGGATAGAGAGAGAGGGGAGAGAATAAAGTCAAACGATAGAGTAATGGAAGAGATTTTTAAAATTTACAAAAAATTAAATTTTGTCGATAAATGCATATATTATAATTAAATATCCGAAAATCAACAGTTTTTGTTTGTATGTCGCATTATTGGTTTTATACATACCCGCTGTTACAAAAATACACGACTTGAAAAAAGAAAGATCAGAAGGGAAAAAATAAAACGAAGCTTAAATTACGATTTTAAAGTTTAAGAACTTTCAGTGAGTTTTAAGTATTCTAGGATATTTTAGAATTTATTTGAAATATAAAATGAAGTAAATTTCTCTGAAAAGAAACAGATAGAAAGCAAAATGTGTAATTAAAAAAAAGTCTGCGATCATAAAGAACAATTATACGCAGTTACTGCTGCCAGGAAGAATACAAATGATTAAATTCTTAAATGTGTTATTAAAATAACAATAATTAATAATAGTAATGATAATAAAAGTAATAACAATGATAATGATAATAGTAATAGCAACAATAATTATTATACGGAGATTGATTCTGCGGTAACTTAAAAGGAAGAGTAATAATGATTACATCTAAATGATGAAGTTTTAGTGGATTTTTAATGATGAAGTTTTAGTGAACACAATGAATGACTGGCTCAATGTACAATGAAGAATACCGCAGGACAGATATCATGCACTGGGAGAAAACAAAAGTTCAGATTTGATAAGCTGTGATAACTGACGATAAGATCATCTTCGGAAGAACTTTGCAACGACTTATTTGTTATTTACGGTGCTACTAATGAATGAGTGAGTGAGAGAAAAGTGTTGTAAGTCTGCACTACCGTTGTAACTGAAACTGAAGCATACAGTAATGAAAAATCGTCTTATTTTTTTCTACGTGTCATATGACGTACTATGTAGTCGATAAGGAGTGGTACTGTTATCGTAGGATGCACTAACTTGCTATACCTTTTTTCACTACTAGCAGTTGTGATATTTCACTTACGGTAACGCCGATAAACATTTCCTGTTGATAACTGCATTGATCTTATCTCTTGCAATATCCGGTTAAGAGTACCGAAGAGTCGAAAGCTAAAGGCATACTGCAGAAGATGGGACTATAATTTGCTCAAAGAAACGGTTGCTCCTTGTCATTAGCAATTAACTTATCAACGTGGCCAGAGGAAATATATAAGTAAAATATAATTAATACATCAATGAATAAACAATTCTATTAAGAATAAATCTATTTTCTGCGGGAAAAACAAAATATTTCAATTTTTTAATTAAAAAAATTTACACGAAATTTGTAGGAATAAGTTAAACGATTCAATTCCTTTCATATTTTCATCCTCCTAACTTTCTGGAAATACCCAAATAATAACAACAAACAAACAAGCAGAATATTGAATTAAAATATGATCTCGCGTGATTCCCGTGAAAAGATGTAATTTATTCATCTCATTTGGTATGCAAATATTACACGGAGAAGAGATCACAGCAATATCTTATGGCTGGGAATTGATGCATTCGGTTTCCTCCTTTACAACAGATTTCCTCAACATTTTTACATTTAAAAAGTTTTTTTAATTAGAAAATTTGTGATGGGAAAACAAAATAATAATAGTAATATAATTAATAATTATTGGTAATTAATAGTTAATAATTTTAATAATTAATAATAATTAATAATGGTAATGATAATAATGATAGATAATAATAAGTGGCAACAAATAATAATAAATGATAATAAATAGTAATAAATAATAATAATAATGATAACTGTAATAAATATGAGATGATACTGAAAATAATAAAAGGTAATAAATAAAATAATAATAAAGTAGAATTAAAGAAGTAGGGGCATATTGCAAAAAACCTGAAAAAATGTAAATTATTGCTGGGCTTTTCATATATCATATCAAAGTGAGGGAAAGTTAAACAAATTTAGAAGAAAGGATAAAAATAGAATATTTGCAATTAAAAGTTTGCCTTTATTTTCGGAGATGACAAAAAAGACATCGCAAATGTTATAAATTTGTAAAATTGCCTTTTTTTAAAAGATAATACTTTCGAAAATTAAATTTCAAGAGCAGTAAAAGTTTTCAACCGTAACATCGATAGTGACATACACGTATTTTTCAGGTCATACAATGATCAATCGAATTAAACGAACCATAATGCATAAAATGTTCCACGTTGATTTTGTCACAATTAGCTTAACCAAAATAATTTAAATTGAATGAGTTAAAAATGAATAAGAAGAGAAGTTAGAGAGAATAGAATAGCTTTTTTCCCTTAAAATGAGTATCAGGAAAAAAAGCACGGAAAAAGAGAAGGAGAAATACGGAATAATGAGAGAAATGTAGGAAAAAAAGAAATTTTTTTTTATTGAAAAATTAAAATATAATTGTTTCCTTCGTTAGTTAAAAAAAATGCTTTGAAGAGGTGATTTTCAGTTTGTTGTGCGCATATTTGCAAATTGTCGTTTTAGCGCATTTGTTGACATTGTAAAGTTCAACTGATATTGCTTCCTATTCGCCACTGTTGTCGCTGTCATTTCCATTGCAAAGTATTTTTAAATTGAAATGACGAATCGATTAAGAAGGACAGAAAAATTTCCCACTCCATTTATGGCGACAATCACTTAGCTATATTTCCTGCAAAAAAAAACAATCGCTTCTTTTATGCCTTAGCAAGGAGTTAGCAAGAATTTTTAAACTGCAGAAAAAGAATTAATCAAATGAAATTTATAAAGAGTTAATGAATTTTATATAAATATGAATAATCTTATTCTTATTAATTAATGGAAGTGAGTGAGTGCTAAAATCAAAAGACTTAAAAGAAGAGAAGTGAAAAGAAATGGAATGGAAACTTCAATCCATCCATAAATGAGGCAGAAAGCTTTTTCATCTCAGATTTCATTATGAGCTTAATTAATTATTCCAATGACTGCTCTCTGTCCGCTGATTATTTATTTTTATAATTCATATAAGTAATAATTAATTCAAATCTCAGTTTGTATTTCAACTTTCAGATTCAATCCTAATTCAACTTCCAATAGAAATAAATATTAAATTTAAGCATGGAAAACAACAACTGCATGATTCAGCACAACTTACCACGAAGTGTTAGAACCGGAAAATCGTTGTTAGACCTTATGGAAGGCATGGGGTAGTTGAGGTGTTTGATGGTGCATAGCACTCGGATATATGCCCGCAAATGGTTCACCGCCGATGGCATATAGCGCTGCCGCCTCAAATGCGACCGCTTGTTGAGCTGCAGCTGCTTGAGCTGCAGCTAAATTTAACCCATGTGTTACGCCAGCGGCACTAGCTGCTACAGCAGCTGCAGCACCGTTTGTTACGCTGCCAGGCGGTGATGTTGGCGCAAGCGGAGCGTATGATTGAAACCCGTTGAAAACTGTAACACAGAAATGATTCAGTTAGATTCAAATTTTAGCTTAATTCCTTCCATCGTTCTATACCATTGAAATTTTTGGAAATTATTTAAAAAATTTACCGAATTTAATAAAATAATAATTATTAAAACATATTCATTTTGAACATCCCCATATTTAGAACACTTTTTAAAATAGTTCAAAGCGCCATTTATCATAAAAATACTTACTTCCACCGTTATAAAACATACTTGTACCATATGTACCAAGTCGAGGCAGACAAGAAGCATAGGCTAAAATTAAATCACTAATTTATCTATCTATGAAGATTACTGAAATTCAATGATATATACTGTAAAAGTTTGTTGAATTTTAGAAATGAATCATTCGTGGATGGAAGAACCTACCAAGTAACTGCTCAGGTCCGAGACCATACAAACTACGTGCTGCAGCTGCTCTGCTCTTATTTAATTGTACCGGTAGCATTACCTGAAATAGAAATCACAAACAAAGATTTCAGGACATGCAAAAAGTTATTTGAAATCGATACAAATTATTTCATTCATTCTTCAATTATTACTGTTTTTTATTTATTATTATTATTATTAATATTAACATTACTTATTACTATCAATTGTTATTATTGTCACTTATCATTACGGCCACTTATTATGATTACCACTTATTATCACATATTATTTATTATTATCACTGTTATTTTTACTCTTACTATTATTACAACTGTTAAAGTTTACAACAGTGGTATTTGAAGCAATGAATGAGAATTTGAAATTGAAAAAAAGAAAAAACATTCCATCAATGCTTACTTCTTTTGGCTGAGCTTTCTTGCATTCGACCATTTTGCCGTTAATCTCATGAAAATGAATCTCACACACTTTGTCACTAACGTCATCGTTATCAAACGTTATAAAACCAAATCCTGCAAAAGATTACACTTATTTTTTTGTGCATATTTGAAACAAATTTCGACGACATTCCAAATATTTCACTTTTAAAAGTAATAAAATTATGCTTTAATTTAAAAATTAAAAATTAAAATTTTCTTCCCCTCTTCCCTTCAAACTAAATCAATTTGTGACAGAATATTCAGGACAATGATGACGGAAAAGTTTGACCTCGATGACGTTGAGTAGTCTTGTCGAACATTAGCATCGCGTCTTCAACCTTAAAAGTCTAACTTATTATTTCTTCTAAATAAGTAGTATCTGATAATAAGCATACTCACTCATACCTGCCATTGAGAGAAGAAAATTCCTTCAATCTTTTCTTTCATATTAGAATTTTCTCAAACGCACAGGAAATATCACTTACTTTTCCGTACTGTTCAAAGTAATTCTTCATATCTTCCAATGTTGAAGTTGCCGATAAGCCACCAATAAACACTTTCTTTGTTTTAATTATCATCTGAACAGCAATAAATCTCAATTTATGCTTAGAATTTTAACTGCATTTTTAAAGCCAAATAAAATACATAAAATCATAAATGTGTTGGCTTATCGCATTTTCAATTCTTTTCAATTTTTGAAAATCTTCACATTTAACAACTCCAAACCCTTTTCCAGCATTACTAATTCAACTCATAAATTCAACTGAACAAATATATGTAAAAAAAATTCTTACTATGAACGTACATATATAAATAAGAAATAATGGCTGAGAATGTGAAGCTCCTTAGAATTCAAACTGCATTATCTTAATAGCTATGAATAAGTAGCATTGCTTCTTACGCTTACTCGAAACAGCCGAAGGAAAAAAAATATATTCAACAATGTCGCAATACTATCTTGATGAGATGTACAGGAAAATTATAGTTTCATTTGGCAGTTTAAAAGAATTGAATTTCTTAAATCTAATTTTCCAACTTAATTTATCCTTTGCTCATACTAATTAGTCCTATTATAACAAATATTTCTAGAAATTACGCGAGGTTACTTCTAATCAACTATTAAAATAAAACTATTAAAATAACTATTAAAATAAAAGGAACAAAGCATCATTGCAAATTTCCCAATTAGAACTGCATGGTCGATCTTACAACGCTTGTAACCCCACAGTTGATGATAATAAAATCAATTGAAATTTTATGAAGGATTTCAACAAATGACGTTAATAAATTAAAATTGAATTGACTGAATGCATACGTTTAAACAAAAACATCAAAATGAATCCAATTTTAAAGAAAAATTTTATGCTTTAATACAAAATTATGAGCCAAAGATAGATAAAAACTTTGAAATAATGTCGAGTAAAGAAAAAAAAACCTTTTTGATTTCAAACGATATATTCAAATTATTTCATAAAATTGCTATAATATATTTTTAATGTATGGTCACATACTTATTAGAGGTATAGGTTGTCTCATTTTTTTGAAAACTTACGTATATGAATGAATGGGTGGAAATAGTTATAAACCTTAAAATTAAAATGAATTGCAAAATGAATGAGGAAAAATTGAGGAAGAGAGGCAGCATTATTTTTAAGGATTTGAAAGGACGAATTTTTTCCCTTTGAACTAATAATCCCATGGAAGAAGTAAATTTCAAGTTTGCTGCTGCATTGGAAGAATAGAAAGGCCTTTGTAATTAATCATATCTGAAATGCCTCTTTTTTCTTCTTTTCCCCTCAAGCAAACCTTAAAACTTCCATCATTTTTAATCCCTCACATTGCTGCTCCATTTATTGTTGGAAGGTGAAGCTTCTGGAAAGCTTTTAAATTTGTAATAGAAAGTTTACTTGCGCCTTCATTTTTGATTGTTTTCTTCCTTCCAATTGTTGTAAAGAGGAAAATATAGAAAAAAAAAAGCTTCGCCTTCGTTTAATGTTTTTTTATTCTTAAAATAAAATTGATATTTCCATCTTTCCAAATTCCAATTTAAAATTATCAATAATGGATGATAACAGCCGTAATTACTTAAATTAGCGCAGTGATGATATTAGTTAAATAAATATTTTTTCACAAACATTCCAAGATAATTAAATTTCGTTAAATCAAATTAGAAAGTTAGGAATACAATGAGAGTGATAGTAACTAATAATGATAATATATACAGATGGAGTTTGTGAAGTACTAGTGAAAAATAATTTTCATGTTTTGTTTTCACTGATAATAATTGTGGCATTGAAGAATGATAAAGTATAATAATAATAAATAAACTGGTAGAAACTATCTACTTTAACTTAGCTTGAAATTTAATAATTTTGAAGAAAGACTAATAAGTGAAATATGGAAAGCCTTGAGTATGGCTGATTGCAACTGAAGTAGGGAAGATTTGAAAAGAAATTTTATAAATAACGAGTGCCACTCCTTGTGAATGATAAATGGACATGAGATTTAAATTTTGATCTTATCAGGCTCCAAAACAAATCCTAAAATTACCATTCCTAAATGCAGCATTTACTAATCAAAGGCATTTTCCCATTAGGGTTTTTTTTGCAAATATTACGGGAGAAGCAAAAAATTTGCATTTTTAAAATAAAAGGAACAGATGAATTTATTAACCTTTGGTTGTGCTTTTTTCGGAAATGCGACTTTTGGATCGATCTGAAATTTCAGGAATGATGTAAGGATAGAATTTTACTTCAAATACATAGGTGGGAAAATTAATGGCTTTAAAATGGAATATGGAAAGAGTAAAGAAAAAAGTTCCAATGAAGAGATGGTAGAGAACTTATTGTTCCTTTTTATTATTCTTTGAAGTAACAATTGGAATTATTTTCACCTTTAAGTTTCATTTTATCCTTAAACATTCAGCATTTTGCTTGCTTCGAAAAGGAATTTATGACAATTTATGGAATATTTCCTTTCCTTTTGCATGCATACATCCTATTCATTATATTATAACAGAAATTCAAAAAGTTAATTTATATTTAAACAAAATGCGTACTTTTTTACCATCAAGTTCGTGCTGTTCTTGTGCCAATACTTTATCGACACTCGCCGGATCGGTAAACGTTATAAATCCAAAACCTCTATAATTAAAATATTTAAAAATGAAAGATCGGAAATAGTTATATAAAGGATACAATTAAAAGGATACCTACAAATGGATAGTTAAATGGTAGGTTGTGTGAATACAAAAAAAGGAAAACGATGATCACCTGGCCCTTTTGGTTGCTGGATCTCTCATTACCATACATTCGTTTACTTCACCAAATTTACCAAAATAATCTCGTAATCCTTCTATAAAAGCAAAAACTTTTTTTGGTGAGGATTTAAAGTTTATGGAACAAATTCAGATAATATTACTTGAAATGAAGCCATCAATTATTATACAATACGTACGTGAAAGCATATGAAATAAATTTCAGCGGTAAAACATAGTGCAATGATTCAAAGATTTTAATTTTTGAAAATTTTTTAAAAATTTTTCTCCACATATCCTTGTACTTGGAGAGTTTTACTTTGTTTTGTTACTTCACTACGACTACTATTACTACCACTACTACTGCTTCTACTACAGCTACCACTACTACTACTGCCACCATTACTATTATCGCTACTGCTACTGCTACTACTACTGCCGCTACTCTATCACTACTACTACTACTACTATTACTACTACTACTACTACTACTTGCTACTACTACTACTACTACTACTGCTACTGCTGCTAGTACTGCTATTGCTAATCGGACCTTTTTGTATTGGAGAAATAATCTAAAACACATTTCTGGACCGCAGCATATCACATTCAATATTAGTACCTCAAATTATAACATTCTTCATCGAATTATATAATTACATTAAAGTATTCAAATCCCATCGCCTATTGGATTTGAATGTAATTATATAACTACAATCCTGCAATTTAAATGTAATTAAAGATTTGAAAGTAATTATATGAAGTGAAACCCTTCGGTATCAATAATTTCCAGACTTCTCCACTTAACTACCATTTTAAATTATTACTTACTTGTCAATTCACAAATGCATAATCGATAAAAACAAAGTAAAACTTTAAAAGAATTGAAAAATATCATTGCTTACCAGCTGTTGTTTGCCAGCTGAGACCACCGATAAACATTTTCCTAAAATAAAACAAAAACAAAGTTAAAAAATCCCATTTTTTTTTAGAACATTGTTTTTTCTTTTGAATTCACTCTGTGAAAGGATGATCTGTTGACATAGTGCTAGCATTGCTTTCCTCATCTGATATATTTGATTGAAAAAATGTTTGAAAGCAAAAAGTATGAACAACGGGTCGGTCGAATCATACTAACACTAAATACTTTCAGGTTCGTTAATGCTTGGTACTACTTAATCCGTCCGGTTTTTACTGACATTATCTCTGCTGCAGTAATATCAACATTCTAAAGTACTTTTTCCGTTCAACTGAAAACAACAGAACAGAAAAATAGAAAGAAAAAAATTGCTTCAAATGCTTCCTATCTTGTTCATAACATGTACAATACAAAATATTTGTAATATAAGCATTTGGCGCAAATATGACACAAAAGCGCTTCAGTTGTTCATTCGCTATCGCATAGAGACTGAAAATTTTCAAATAATTGAAAATTAATTAATATAAAAAATCATTGATGAAAATACCCGGGGTCATTTGAGCTGGTACCATCCTCTGAGCTTGGACTCTGTTGTGTTGCTTCATTATCGTTTGCATTGGTATCGGATGTATCCATAGCTACTTACACTTCAACTACACTTCGTTTCAATCGTACCGCAGTACAACTTGCACACACCGGACGTTATTTGCCTTTCAAGGCCTTCAGGATAAATAAAAGATGAATATCACAGTAAGGAAATTAACAGTGAATAACTGGTGAGATGTAAATTATTCTTGTAAATATCGAATAAGTCCGAATTATTCCAATGTCAGTAGCAGTTAGTAATCAGTGATCGTTCATCGATCACTTTGCTCCTTTTCTCAATTTTTTTCCTCCCAAATTCTTTAAATTCCAAACAATAGAAATTTTATGAGCAAAATTCACTGATAACTGAAATATAAAAAATTTACAAGGAAATAAATTTAACGCATTCATTTCAAACATAATAACAGTATTACACGTAGTGCAGCTTATTTCATTAATAATTATTAGACGGCTGTTTTCTTTCTTGCAAATTCACTTCAGAGAGACAAAGTAAAGGAACAATTTGTTTTGAATCAAAAAACATTTAGAACATCAAAATTTCAAAACACTGCCAACTTAACTTGTAAATAAAACATCACTGCAAAATTCTTTTAATTTCCGCTCGTGCAAATTTTATGAGTAACAAATTCACATCTTAATTCTCTTCGCTTCTTCCTCTCTTCTTTCCCAATTATCTCTGTCACAACAAATTCTTTTCTTTCAAATTTTTACTTTACTTACCTATTCTTTGTAAAAAATTTACACTTTCTGCAAAAATTTTATTTGTTATATTAGCACACACACACACACACACACACATACGCACGCACGCACGCACGCAAATCAATTTGTGTAAAAATACGCATAGCGGAAAAATGTGTAAAAGAAAAAAAATTAATAACAATAAAAAAAGGAAGAAAGGAAATGTTTATGTGAAATACATTATCAAATGAACAAACTGTCACTATTCAAACTAACTTTACCATAGAATTTCCTGTTTACCTAAATCAGTCGACCGTCCTTTAAATCAGAAAAGTTGAATTGTTATGAATGAATTTGCTTCCCTCTTCACTGTGATAGTTGCTTGTTTCACTCAAAAAAAAAGACAAAATTCAATTGAATTTTTTTTCTTCAAAACTGAAATAATTAATTGGAAGAGACAGAAAGAGTGAGAGGAGTGGAATTAAACAAAAGTATTGCAAAATTAAAATCAAATTATTTCAAAATTTCACTAATTCTTAAGATGCAAGGAAACATATGAAGGAATAATAAATTGTCAAAAAGATAGAGGAATGACGTATGACTTGGGACGACAGCGAATCAATCTTAGCAAAAATTTATTTGCTCTTCCTAAGTGTAATGAATTTTCAAACAACAACAACAACGAGAGCGCAAAATTGATCTTTACTAATTTCGACAACTCTCGACAGGAAATTAATCCTTGGAAAAGCATTACGAGAAATTCGAGATAAAGCCCAAGCGTACGAATAACACTGATGTCATTGTGTGAGAGATTCGTTTTTTTTAATAAATTTAAAACAAAAGAAAAAAATTAATGAATGATAAATGATGAGTAGTCGTAGTGTAAATTTCTAAATTTTCAATTAGCACTCTTTATTTTCTCTTTCATTTCGAATTTTGGAACAAAAGTTTCTCGGATCACAACTTTCATTTCATTGCAAAAAAAAACAAAATAGTAGAAAAGAAACGGAAATATCTACGTTCAAACATGAATGTCCGCATAAAATGTCAACTTAAATATTTTATTTTGAATGAACTTTGACCTGACCTATGTATTTATATAACTATCGGATCCTATCATGTGAAATATCCAAATTTTTTAAAAATTATAGATAACTAATAGAAAGTTGAAAAGTTAATTGCTACTTACGTACACACACACATGGATGTGTATGTTTATGTGTGCTCGAGGGTGCATCTGAGTTTTTGATTTATTTTTTTTAATTTTTTTCTGCAATTTCTTAAAGCTGAAATTGATTGACGTAGCTATTCCTCTCTCTACTTTCTCCTCTCAGTGCTCTCTCTGACATAACTCTTCTCTATGTAAAATGATAATACATTATCCAAAAGTTTAACATCAGGCATTCCAATTGTTAAAATTCCTCCTCAGAACTTCGATGTACTATTGTTATGTATCACATTTCACGTATAAATATAATATTTACATGTTATCTTTGAAATAACACTGACAAATATCAGTTTAATTAAAGATAAGTGAAAAGGAAAAAACATAAAAAAAGTAAGGTTTATAATAATTTTGTTATTACTAAACTTTTGCGTTATTAATTCAAAAAGAAAACGAAAAAAAAGAATGAATGCATTTATTTAGTGTTTTATATTATTAGAATTGTTGTGACAAGGATAAAGTGATAAAGGAATGATAATATTCTGATATGACAAAAATAAATTGGAATGAAAAATTGATCAAATAGCTATGATATTATTTGAATATCAATTTAATTGATATCGCTATAATCATTACTAATTCCATTTTAATTTCACAATGAAATTTATGACATTTTCACATTAAATAATCTTTTTAAAATGATATAACTGTGCAATTGATATTAACGGATATTGATATGTGAATACACTTGTAAATATCAGTACTGATAAGATATTCTTGTGACTGTTCAGGGAAGGACAACGATGGACACTGTGATAGAAGTATTGGATGAACTGTTATGAAGGTCATCTTCTGATCAGGCGGGGTAGAAGGAAATACTTTCAGACTTACGGAGAGTGAAGAGTTAGTTGTACAACGCAACCTGTGCCTATCCTCTCAACACCAACATGGGTTCATAGTTCAGTGACTTCGTATTACATAGAAATTGATGATGGAAATAGCTGAAAGTATTTTGCACAAATAATCGTTTAATTTTTCCAGTAAACTGGCTGTACTGAAATGATTAAACTTTTAATTAGTCAAGAAAAAGATGATAATTATGTTGAAGAGATATCGGATAATTTGCATATATCATTCATGTGATAGGATTATTTCAGGTAAGTTGAGAGAAACAGTAATCAAAATGATTGTGTCGATACTTTTCGTTCGATTTAGCGTAAGATCACAATACATACATACGTGGACATGAACTGTTGCGTGTGAGTAGAAACGTAGAAATACGTGAACGAGAAAAGCGCGGATACAGACCGATTCATACGTGTATTTATGACATATCCACCAGCATTTCCACATTCTACCCTCTCCTCCATTATCTTCCAACTTCAATCATCCGTTCAATAATCACTTATGATCTCACGTAATGGATTAGCATACTCTGATATCACCAATATATTGTATGTATGAAAGGAAATAAACCAAGCAAATATTGTCACATCAACATCAATTGTAATATACCATAAAATTTTTCAATTTGAATATGTCATAAAATTTTACGTACGTTACTTTGAATAGATTCAATTCTCACTGATATGCTAAATTTAACAACTACTAATTGATAATCCATTACGGAAATATTTCTTCACAACTTCTTTTCTTTTCTTCTCTTCTCTTCTCGTTAATTGAAAAGGGAAAAAAATGCCGTGGTAATTTCATTTTCATCAATCGAGCTAATTGGAATTAAAATATGAAAGGAATAAATGAGAAGAAAGAGGAAAAGGTGCTGAGAGTTTTTTTTTCCTTTCGTTTGTTTGTTTGTAATTGAAAAAGAAATTTTAAGAGATATGTGGGAAATAAGTAATTTGCACTAAAAAAAAGAGAGAAAAAAAAAGGAAAGAAAAGGATTCGCAAGAAAACACTGATGCGCAACTAACTAACTGGAAATGGAATAATGAAATTCGTATCGAAATAATGAAATAAATGGTTTTGAATGTTGTACATATATATATATGTGCTCATCCAATTATCAAACATATTTGGAATGGTGTAAAGTGAAAATTCACTGTCCTCAGATAAAAACATCTGGTCCAGAAAGAGCAAGGCGCAAATGCGTGATGGATGAATTGACTTGCGGGCGGTACTTACCTCCTTCTCCTCCTCCTCCTCCTCCTCCTCTTCCTCAACTTCACTCTCTTCCATTTCAATACTAATCGATTACAATTTATTCCTACGTCACATACTTATTTATGATGTTTGAAAAATTATAATACAACTCCTTAAGCGTAGAGAGAAAGGCGCAATTTGTTTGTTTGTTGGTTTTTTTCTCTGTTAACATTGTTAGGCTAATAGAAGCATATAATGAAAAAAGGGATCAGTGGTTTAAATCGTAGAATTACTGAAATCGAACTATTTGATTGGATAAATGTAATGAATTTAGTTATCAATGATAATTATTGGAAGTAAAATGGATGAAGCTGTCAAGGAAAGCTTCAATTTAAACGTCAGTTGACAGTGAGCATTAAGGATGAAGCGGTAGAAAGAAGTTGATCTTTGATCTTTGCCAAGGTATTCGTTTGAAGATACCTGTTAAGCACAAGAAGCTCCGAGAAGAAGCGTACAGTGGCTGATAGTCTTACTTAGTTTTCTTTTAACTGAAAGAAGAAAATCGATATCAATACTGTTATCAATATCGATATTAACAGAAAATGTATCACCTAAGTCATTGATTTGTTTCATTTAAAGAAATGTCTGGAAAAGTAAACGTTTGATCATACCGGTAAATGATGACAGTCCAGGTAGGGAGCATGTTTGTCCGTTTATTTGCTAGAGAGATATATAGGTAGGCTGCTTACTACCACTATTGACATTATGATACAGTCGTTGTGACCTTGAGCAAATTGACATCGAATTCGATACGGCGAGAGTTTCATTGAGTGAGAGAGGGAGGGAGAGAAAGAGAGAGGATGGAAATTGTTGTATTTCATGACGGTTTATCTAGTATCGTCTAATGGAAAAATAGTACCATCAGTTCATATAACAGGTCAAAGTTCACAGCATCTTTAGAGCATGGTAAGTCAACAGTAAATGATAGTGATGAACTTACAGCGTCCTTCGTTTCCAAAACTCTCTTTGTTTATGACATCTTGCGATTTCGTTTTAAGTATGTTTGGTGTAAGATTTGATTGATACGACAGTACAACTACACAAATGTTATCAATGCAAATATTGTAAGTTTAAAATTAAAATTTTTTTAAAAATATTATTCATTTCTGTATTAGATGAGTTAATCAGATGATAATTTCATACAGTAATTCCTCCAAGCAGAAATAAACACACACTGTTGTTGCTGCGAGAAATCAACCACACACCTACACTGATAACTGATATGTGCAAATCAACTGTTAACATTCATTTTTCAATAAAAATAGAAAACAGTAATAAATAAAAAGAATAAAAAATTCTTAGTGTCACTGTCATTAGCTATTACAATCATAGTAATTAATTAAAAGAGCTTAATTAAGTGATGAATTAATTTGATTTATTAACTTTTTATTAATTATCCAATGAAATAACCTAACTTTTAAACGAGTTATTTTTTAGTCTCTCTGAGAGATAATCCTTTCGTGCTGTTAGTTTTCTCTCATTTTATTAAGGCGAAGAAAGTTTAGGGTAGGAACGTAATGCTTATTATTCAATTGTCTGAATGGTAGAAGCGGAAATAATCAAATGAACAGATTAGTTAAATGTTATCGATTCTGTTTGATTAAATTTAAACACTTCAACACATCTCATCTGAAAATAATTTCTAGCACTCTAATTAATGAAAAGTGACGAACGATTTTATGACAAATCAAAATGTCTACGTGTGTGTGCACGTATTTACCTGTCTAACAGTGAAGTGAATATATTAACTCAACCATATAATACAACCTGACTGACCAAAATTCGATAAATTATCTTATCAATGATTGTACTTGTGGTGGAAATTAGAAAAAAATATATACGTTTTCAGTTGCATACAGAAAGTACTGTGTGTGTGTGTGTGTGTGTGTGGGTGACGTTTGACACCACGGAGCAGAGAAAGATGGATAATACAGTGAGGAATTAGCCATAGTGAAAGGTCAGAATAAAAAGAATGAGATGAGGAGAAGCAGCTAACTGGCAGTTTGTAAAATTTTGAACATAAGCAGCAAAAGCAGTAGTTGTAGTGGTGGTGGTAGCAGTGGTAGTAGTAGTAGTAGTAGTTAGCAGTGGTAGTGCTAGCAAGTGAGGTAACATAGCAGGTAGCATAAATAGGTAGGTAACAGGTAACGATAAGTAATCGTAACAATAAGTGAGTACCTGAAAAAAGGATGGAGGAGGGAAAGTGGCAATGTAATAGAGGCGGAAAGAGAGATGACGCCAGCGAACATAGTAAACATGTTTTCACGACTAATCAGCAATTATAATAGCATCGATAATATGAACACTACAAGTATCAGTTGAATGCAACCATCCAATGCCGTGGTAACCATTACCGCCGTGCGCTAACACGTTTACTCCTAAGATGGAAAAGCCTTCCGTGTTCATTACCGACGATACTTCTTATCGTCTTTGATAACGGTGCTGTTGTTGTTGTTGACAGTGATTCAACTGATAGTTTGTAAAGAAACGATCATTTTATAAACGTAAGATTTCTTTGCTTAGCTAATTATGTAAATAATTGGTTTACAATAATAGCAAACAAATAATAATAGTAATAATTGAAAGGAAACATTTAGAAAAGGAAGAACTTTTGTGGCAGTTCGTAACAAAATGACTGATTTAACGACCGTCTAACAAACGATTTTTTTTTTCAAATGACCTCTCTCTCATTCGTCCTGTATCACTCGCAGAGACAGAAGATGCATGACGTATGATTGCATGTTTGCATCACGCATCACGTACCCTTGCATTATTCAGATGAGAGACAACTACGTTGAGAGCGTGAACTGATTAAATGAAAGATGAAGTGATCTACTAGGAATAAGCAAATGGATAAGACAAGCTGATGCAGTACAGTACACTACGACAAATTATAAATGAAATTTCATCAAAAGATATCATACAAAAAAGCTCCTCACAGCAATACTAACAGTAAAAGTGAAGTTACGTATTTGTTGAAAAAAGAAAATGTTCTATATGGCATCATCTATTTTAGCATCTCATCCTCTTTTCACTCTCCTATGATCGTTAAATTAGTCAATCATTTAATGAGTGATGATATCGACAGGTAACACAGCACAACATACCCACACGGCAGGTAAAATAATCAGAACTGAAATGATCTTTTGCTACTTCAGACTGTATTCACAAATGGGTCGTTTCTTTTCCATTCCGTCCTCTTCATTCGCCCTCTCTCCCTCTCTCTCTCTCTTTCTCTCTCTCTCTTCATTCTTTTCTCTAAACCATCTTCAGTTTCATGTTTTCAATCGCAAATTTCTTATTCAACAAGAAAAAGAAGAAAAAAATAAAAAAATCTTCGTTTCACTTCTTAACTTTCCCAACGCCCTTCAAAAATTTTCATTTACTTTCATTGACGTTTTCATCTCATCTCTCTCTCTCTCTCTACCTGTCCTTTTCCTTACAATTTTTTTCTTTTTTTTTGTTAAACTAATCACTTTACCTTCTTTCTCTTCTGTTTTTCAATTTCTCACTTCATTTAACTACCTTTCATCTCATCCAGCTGTCTGAGCTTATGTATTAAAATGAAATTTGATAATTTCTTTCAAAGACAGTTCCATCACTCTTTCGCAATCTTTCCCTTATCATACTTTGGTCGTTAATTATCTTTTGAATTTTTAATAAAAATGATAGTCGAAATTGAGTTCTCCGCAAAAAATACAAGTTTTTGAAAATTTTTAGTGAAAATTTTCATTTTTGATTTGTTTAGGAATGAAAAGGTATGGAAGGAAAAGAAATCAAATTAAAATTTAACTAATTTCATTTTAAAGCTAAATTTGAAATAGCAAAAAAAATGATTTGACAATTGAAATTGCTCTCATTCCTTCTTTCCTTCCCATTTGTCGTTCCTATGCCATCCAAATTTCTGGTTCTATTATTTCCATATTACCTGTCCTACCTGTCCCTTTTTTTGGCAGATACAGCCTGGAACAACCACATTTCACATTCACTCACCTTTGTTGACATTTGAAAAAGAGAAAGAAAGAAAGCAAACCTGTGGTTCTTTACAAAAAAGATTTTTTTTTAATTAAAATAAGTTTGAAATATGCTAATCTAATTAACTTTCCACCATCATTTACATTCATTAAGCTAATTAGCACATTTCCGCTTGTGAAATGAGTGAAAATTATTTGATTAACAAAACTTGAAAAAAAAGAACACTCTCACATTTCATTTGAAAATTTACTTTTTAATTGAATTCTAAAAAAGTTGTTTATTCAAATAAATAAATATCAGGCGGATGGGGATGGATGGAAGAGGTGACTATAGCGGTAGTTAGCATTAAAATTAAAAATAAATGAATTTATTTTTCACACACTCCCACGTACTTCAATTTCATGCTAATACAACTAAGTACTTGAAATTGAGTAAGTGATAAATTAGATAGACAAACAGATAGATAAATGGATAGACAGGTAGTTGTGGTGAATAATTTTGATAAAAAAATACAAAAAAATGAAATTAATTAGCAAAAAGTTTATTCATTGAAATGGATTTTCCTCTTTCATTCACTTTCATACATAATTATTTCATTTTAATTAATACGAAAAAAAAGAATTGAAGTCAATTTAAAAAAAGGAATTTCAAATTTTAAAAGAATACTGAAATTAGTGCTGCAAAATGAAATGAAACGACGAAAGAGAAGGATGAAAATTTGTTTCTATGGATATGGCTCAATAATAAATCCTACCTATCCGTGTAAGCCTAACATTCCAACGCTTTGTGAAATTAAATAATTCAAAAATGCTTATCGATAACTTTTGCTGAATGAGTTAGTATTATTGTTTAGCGAATTGTTATTTCTACAAATACTATAAATTAAAATTTTTGAAATATATTACATATATTTTTTTTCTGTTAGGACATTTTTTTCTCTCTTTCTCTCTCTCTCTCTCTCTCTCTCTCTGTTTGGTACTAATATTATTGATAGTTTATTTTATGGTATAGAAGAGGAATCCTTCCACTCTTTTTCATCTTTCTCATCCTTCGCACTGTCACATTTTCCGCTTTTGTGGATGGAAATTGGCAGAAAGCGCAAATGTACTTTTTTTTCTTTTCTTTCTTTTGGAGAGGAATTTGCATGACAACGTGGAAATATGGTGGTGGTATTACGTAAAACTCGTTAAATTATAAGAATTAGGAAGAAAAAAAAATGTGAAACAGAAAAACGAAGAAGACAGGGTTCAGAGAGAGAGAGAGAGAGAAAGAGAGAGAGGGAGAGAGGGAGAAAAAAGAAAAATGGAAGAAAGAAATGAGAAAAAAACAACTGCAGCAAATCATTGACAAATTTTGGAATAACATAGAAAATAAATTATTTCAGTTTCAATTTAAAAAAAAAATTTTTTAAACTGATTTTCTAAGGTTTAGTGAATTAACTTCTATATTTGAGATGTGTAATAAACACGTTTGGTGAATATTAAATTTTTATTAGATTACTTCATCAATTTGTTGAAATGAATGACCGAATGAATTTGAATGTCACTTTAAATCTCATCTTGTTGACACAAAACTTTCCATATCAACAAACTCTCTCCGCATAGAACACTAGTAGTTTTAGATGAGAGAAAGAAAGAAAGATATAAATTATGGAAAAATGAGAGCAAACAAGGAAAGGGAAAAGGTCAGAGAAAAAAAAGAAATTAGCAAATCGAAAATTTGTTAGAATAATTAATGCATATATGAATATGAATAGGAATATGAGCGAAAACTAATACAAATTTATTTCGGAACAGATGGACAAATAGCTAACTAATTAATTTCAGCAAATTTTATTTCGTTTTAAAATTGTTTTTTGATTTTAATGATATCCGTCATGTTAGTTTTGTTAATATTTAATTTAACAATGACTATCAGTTTGCGCCTCTGTTCTTTCAGTTCATCGGATAATGACAGGTAGTGATAAAAGGCTTTTCGCAAAATGATCTTATCATTTAATCATATCTATTCACTGTGGCTATCATTCTATTTCAATATACAACTAACTAATGAGAATAATTAAATAGCATTACTGCACTTAACGAATTAATTTATTGCTGAAATGTGAAAGTATGATAATTAATTTAAAATCATTTAATTCTGAAAAGAAATGAATTCGAATTGAAGCATTATATTATGATATCTAAAATTTTTTTAAAAAAAACACAGAGGAATAGGTTGTTAGTTAATTAACAAAATTAATTAATTAATTGTCAGAAGGTAAGTAAGCAAATTCGAATAACAGTTTGCACTTGCAATAGTCGTGATGGATGCTTATACATATATATTAATGAGGTTTTGCTGAAGCAAACGGTGATAGGAGCAGAGCATACTTATCGATAATGATAATTGTTAATCGATTTGTTGAGTAAGTAAATCGAAATTCACCAAAAAGCTTCCACTTCAGAAACAAACTAATCTCCTCATTCATCCAGTCTAGCCATGCCAATTGAGCTTAAGCTAAACATCACATGACTGATATAAACAAACGGAATGCATTAGTCTAATCATTGCTTCTTCAAGACCTTTAACGAAAGTTTTCAGGAAACACCAAAGGCCTGCCTTCAGGCATAAAACAGCTAACTGTCGAACAATGAATTTTGCTAAAATAATTAACGAATAAAAATGAAAAAACAACAAACAATGCGAAAAAGATTTTCTTCCTGCAAATGAGCCAATCACAAAAATTTTTTTTTTTTGATAAAACTATTTTAAAAAAGGAAAGGATCAGAGTTTTAAATCTGTGAACAAAGTTAAAATTCAGAGAAATTTAAGCAAAAAAAATGAAGGACAGAGAAAGCTACAACAAAAGAAATATTTCAAATAAAAGAAGCAAAGTAGTGAAGCGAATATTGAGCAGTGATATTTGCGCACAATCTTTCCTACCACTCCATTTCTTCCTTCAACAGTTCCACTTCACTGTTTATATGTTGCCATTATCATTATCGCTGTTATCATTACTTGTCATTATTGTTACTCTAATCGTTATGGAATTTTAAGTGGATATGTTATTGATAAGTAAAAGTAAGTTAATTAATAAAGTAATTAGTACTCATAATATTGTACTGATGACAGTAATTACTACTGTAGTATGTTGCTTACGCCTATGGAAATGGCTTGGAAGATTTTGAAAATAGTGATAATATACCGATAGTGATGTGCTAACGATCTATGATAATAAACGGTGTGATGGAATGCTGATATAATGATAACATAACTGATATCATAATGACAGCACAAAATTAAATGGAATCGCTTCTTTCTTCTATTTTGAAAAATTCTGAAAAATAATTTGCTCAAAATCAAAATGAATAATTTCAATTCTGCGCGAATATATATGTATGTGTGTGTGTGTGTGTGTGTGTGTGTGTGTGTGTGTGTGCCCGTGAATGATTAATTAAATTAAAATTTTCAATTAGAAAAGGTTTACTTATTGAAAAGTTTAAAATAATTTAAAAGAAAAAGTAATGCTCGTGTACGAAGTGATGAACAATTAATGATCCTCTATAAATGCTAATATGAAATGAAATAAAAGTGGAAAATAGGAGAGAGGGAGAGAGACAGACGGAGAGAGAGAGAGAGGGAGGAAGATGGAGAGAGGAAAAATGAGGAGAATTGAGGATATAATTGTCGGAAATGTTCCTAACGAAATATTTTAATGATAGATAAGGTAATAGTAGTAGTAGTAGTAGTATGTGAGACTTAAATATTCAAACAGCAAAAATTGAAAAATAATGAGAGGATGGATTGGTGTGAGATGTAACGTCACTGTAGAATACTTTGTCTTATCATTTCCATTGTTACCCTTTGATAAGCAATCGATGCCACAGGTTGCTCTTATCACTAATCACTTACCACTGAGTGTATAGTTGGAAATCTAACGCATTACACGGATATTATTACACTTTTAATTAATTCTTATTTATAATTGAGTGTTTATTTACTTATATCTCTTCGTTATTTTTTTTCTTTCGTCAAAAAAAAAGATTAATGTTTGATAATATTTTCATTCACTTCTTTCTTCCTCTCTCTCTCTCTCCCTCTCTATCTTTATATTTTCTTCACTTCACGTATATTTCACAAAACTTTTTACAATTTGACAGTAAAATCAAAAAATACAATAAAATGTTTTAGTATCTTTCAATTTAACGTTCAACACAAAATGCTTAATATTATTAAAAAAAATAAACGAACTAAATTTTTGAAGTGATAAAAACAAAATAACAAAAAAGCAAATAGAAAGGAAAAAGCGGACGAAACAGAGGGACAGGGAGAGAGAGAGAGAAAGAAAGGGGGGAGGAGAGAAGGAGGGAAAGAAGTGGAAAAAAAGCAGGATAAAAATTCGGAATTCAATGGAAAATAGAATTTTGGATGTAATCTATCCAGTGATCAATCAGAGGCATTTAATGAATTGTTCTTTTAAAATTAATCACTTTTTTTCTCTGTCTCTCTTTTCAGTTGATCTTTTATTGCGTTATATTAACTTCTTCCATTAACAATAATGAACGGTCGGTGATAAATCACTGTTGAAGCGATGATGATATTCCGCTCGGCTAGGAACCTGTTTCCCTTCCCGTCTCCTCACAGCCAATAACACTTTAAAAAGAAGCATTAAATTTTGATGAAAATTTGCCACTTTGTCAATGCTTCACCACCAACATCAACCGTTATTGTCAGCTGAAGTTATAAATATCAAAAATTCATTTCAACAAAAAAAAATGTTAATTCTTTTTTACTTCCACAAATTGTTTCAACGACACGGGAAGATTTCAGATTAATCACTAAGGCATCTTCATTTTATGTTAGAAATAAGGAAATTCCTCCAACGTTGTCACATTTTAGCAAAACTATTCGCTGAGGTCAAAGAGTAACATTTTCCATTTTGACCTTTTAGGAAAGATCACAACGCTTCAATAGCAATCAATTGATGAAATCAAAAAAAAAATGCTAAAATTATGAAATGAATGAATGAACAATCAATTGAGAAAGGAAATTAAGATAGCAATTCATCCAAATAAAATATTTCAAAATTTCAACAATCATTATTTCCACATGAAATGTTAATTTAATGAAAGAGCAAAATAGGGAGAATATTGAAATGTATTTGAGATGAAATTTTCTCGTACAATTTTCTGAGCAAAAAAAATTGTAGCTTTCTGTAATGTCAACGACAAGAAGAAATTTCGTAAATGTCCTACCGTACGATTAGCATTAATGGACGAAGCAACTGATATGCAAATGATAAGTGTCGGAAGTGATGATAATATCAGAGAGAAATAATTGGGAATGAAATGTAATAGCATACTTTTTCACTTATATGTATGTGTGTGTATTTCTTGTTTTGTTTGAAAAACAATTTATTAACATATCAGTATATCAGTGGTAAAATAAAGTAACATAAAGTGAGGAAGAAGGAAAAGTTTCTGTTGAAAGTTAAAAAGTTATTGAGGAAGTTAATAGCTAATCGAATAGATAACAGGTGTTCCTCCTATTTCCTTTTCTTTTCTTTTTTTTTCTTCTATTCCTTCTCTCTCTCTCCCTCTCCCCCCTCTCCGTCCACTCCATCTTTTTATCACTCCTTTAAAACTTAAAATTATCACCATCAGACTACAATCATTATCACCATTTTTGATATGATATTACGAATGATTAGCCATTATTATTATTTTATTATCATTACTTCCTGTTTGTTTTTTATTAATTAATTAATTAATTAATTGCTTCTATTGTTCATTCATCCATTAATGTTACATTAGTGGATGAATGAATTAGCCGTTGAAGTGATAACCGTTCAGTGACGAAATTACTTCGTTAGCACTTATTTATTGGATGAAATGAGAGTGCAAGGAAAGCTGAAAAATATAAACAAACTTTTTAACTCTCAAAAATTGTTTACTCTTTCATTTCACTTTTTTTTTCTTTGATATTAACGATGAAGAATAATTGTTGGAGTAAAATGTGATGTGTGGAAAGCGTTTTCCTTTTTTCAGAATAAATTTAATATTTTCTGTTCATTTTTAAATTACCACTTTTAAATTTAGAATTAACTTCAATTGAAAATGGGATTTGTACACTTACACTATAAATCTGAAACAGAGAGAGAGAGAATAGGTGTTTGAGAGAGGGAGAAAATATGAATAAATCTTATAAAATTTAATTATTTAGCTAAAATTAATTGGCCTATTCGATCATCCAAATAATGCACTACAAATATCTCTCTTTTTTTGCTCCAAAAATAAAAATTTTTTTCTTTGAAAAAAATCTTAAACAAATTTTGTATTGAAAATTTGCTTTTGTTTTCTTCTAATTGTATTGGAAATAAAGGAACGGACTTTTATAAGTCATTATTTCTGAATTTTTACAACAATAACTATCACAATTCTGTAGATATCCATTAGGTATACATCTCTTCTCAAATTTTACAGTTAAATATTCAAATTTCACTTCTATAAGTTAAAGATTGAAGTTTTGAATTCCCTTCTTATCTAAGATATTTTAGCAAAAAAACATTGGAAAGTAAAAAGATATCGTAAAGTTAAACAGAAGCAAAAACTCTGGCTAACACTTTTTGAGACAGACGGAGGGAGAGAGAGGAAGACAGAGAGAGAGAGAGAGAGAGAGAAATGTGTGAGATGAAAGAATAAAGCATAAAGACCACGTCAATATTAAAAATGAATTTGAAAAGAGACGATAAATGGAGTTTTCCTGTGAGGCATTTAGTTGAAATAACAAAACGTTCAGTGCTAGCTGTCTACGTGAAAAGGAAGAAAAAAAGACCTTCGCCCTCTTCTTCATTTAATTTCAGTTTATTCTAAATCAAAAATTAATTTAATTAAAATTTTCTCACATTAAACTAAATGGTTTTTTAGAATTGGTTTCTCTTGTTCATTGCTTTTTTTCTAATTAAATTTACAATAATTGTATGAAACAGTATGAGAAAGAGAGAGAGAGAGAGAGAGAGGAGACAGGTTTAAACTTCCAATCAATAATTATTACATAATTATCTGAGAAGAAAAATTGCGAAAAAAGAAATTTTTTTAAAATGTCAGTTGGATGGGATATTAGAGTGATTTCTTTGGATAGTAAGGATGACAGAGATCGGTGGGTAATGTGATAAAGCTGAGGACGAAAAAATTTCCAATATAATTAAAAAAGAGAGAGAGAAGAATAAAAGAAAATCTGTTTGAGTGAAAAAAAGAATACTTTCAAAGAGCAAAGTCGTTGAAAATAGAAATGGAAAAAACTTTTGTAACAATGAAAAGGCCTGAAAGGAAGGCGTTATTTTTAAACACAAAAAAACTTCATTGGTTGTTTGTAGTCGAAGGACAAACGAATAATACAATAATTTAATTAAATTAAAACTGCCCGAACCGTCAGGTACACTTTGCTTTCAAACTATTCAAAATGTATTACATACAGAATAGTATTTCAATGTATGCATAATTAGTTATGAATAAATAATCTAATTAATCGATTTATCATTAATCAGTCCTTTTGTTTCTTATCATTCATTTGCTTCTTTCTTTTCCTCTCTCTCTCTCTCTCATTTGAAAGATTTCAGTTGTGCTAATTACTCAGATATCGTAATGGATTGGTTATAATATGACGTTGATATCTTATCTTTCTCTTCCCAATTAGCAACATTTCAGTAAATGAAATTTGAACAATTAAAAATTCATTCTAATAGATCGAAAATAAATGTTCAAATACAGGCCCTTCCCTTATTGTTGGAAATAAATTTAATTTACTATTATTATCACCGTGCATGAAATGAGAGCCACAAATGAGCAGAGTTATTCCATTTGTAAATCCATTTTTAATCACTTTGAAATTAATCAAACTCTGTTAGCAATTTTTCATTAAATCAGCAACAATTAATTAATATCTATAAAATTATTATAACTATTGTTGTAACTGTAACTGTAACAATGACTGTAATGATATATGACGAAATGAAAGTTGTTTAATGAAACTGAAACTAACAACAGCGCCATTAATTAATAGCTGTTTGGTTGAAGTAATGGTGATATCCATCATTATTTCATTTTTAATTTCAATTCCAATAATACCTTCTTATGCTGAAGTATCGGCTAATGTTTAATTTAATAGAAATGCATCTTCTTAACCTGCTAGTAGCACTACTACTTCCAATCTAAATAACTTTTCAATTAATACTTTCAAAATGTTTGCTAACATTATAGGCAAAGAATCGAAAGTTATGACACATCATACTCTATTTCCCTCAAAGATATCTTTCTCTCTCTCTCTCTGTAAGAAGGCATGCCTACATCTTACAGTAGTGCCTTTTAGGAGAAGCGCAAAACTGAAAGGCATTTGTTTATTAAAATTTTATAGATGAGAAGTGAAATGGAATGAAATAATTTAGAAATGCCAAAGAAGCAAGGAAAGTGTAAAAGAGAAGAGGAAGGAGGAAGAGGAAGCGTAAACATAAGCATAACCCCTTGGGTATACTTGGAATTGATAGATAGACGAATTGATGGATGGCGGTAATGGCTAGTAGCGAGCGGTGTTGGTGATGTGATGATAGCGCAGGCCAGCGGTATTGGTAATTGTTGGTGTGTTGTCGTCCTTGGAATTAGTTGCGATGAATTTCTTCGATGAATATTAACCAAATAGACTTTTCATATGAAAATATAACAATAAATTTTGAAAAAAAAAATGATAAGGATGAGTAGAGAGGAAGAAGAAGGGGAAGAGAGAGAAGAGAGAGAGAGAGAGAAAGAGAGAGAAAGATAACTTATCCGGAGATTACAAACCATTTACCAAAACATAGAAAAGAGGAAGGAAAAGTGTAGAAAAATGCTAATTTCTTTCTTTTTTTTTCATTTCTGTTCTTTTTTGCATAGCTAAAGAGGAAAGGGAGAGAAGATAGAATGGAGAAATGAGAGAGGGAAGAATTTAGCTTACAGTGTGAAAGCTTTGAGAGAAATTCTTCAAAGTGTGTCTGCACGTGCATGTGTGTGTGTGTATGTGTGTGTGTGTGTGTGTGTGTGTGTGTGTGTGTGTGTGTGTGTGTATGTGTATGTGTGTGTGCGTGTGTATGTATGTGTGCGTGTGTGTGTGTGTGTGTGTGATATGCGGTTAAAGAAGATAGCTAAAGTTTGAAATTGGAAAAAGTATCTTATGGTGAGAGAATTTTTAACCCTTCCACCTATCTATCTTTCCAGCTACGTATATCTAATTTAAATTTAACATCTTCAAAGATCACAATTCGGTAAAACTATATATTTGGAGGAGGAGGAGGAAGAGAAGAAGAAACGGAAAAACTGAAAACGGGCGGACATCCATTTTAGTCTTTGCTTCTTCCTTTTTCCGCGAATGTCATCATCCACCGGAAGTGAGCGAATGAAAGAAAATAGCTGCCTAAACTCATAAGATTATATGGGCGCATTTTTCCATTCCCCGCTCCATCATATTCCTTTCTTCTCCCTCCTCTCTCTCTCTCTCTCTCTCTCTTTCTTTCTGCTTGCTCCCTCTTGTTTATCACATCCTTTGCTTCATAAAATGTTTCCTTAAAAATGATGCTTCGTCCGATAAAAATATGTCATATAACTTATCGAAAACATCAATTTTCCGTGTGGCTTGGATAAATTACAAATTTGGTGATGAGAATTTCAAATTTAAACAGCCTCCTCCTAGCTGTTTTAAAAAGTTCAAGTAAGCATATGCACATATATATAAAAGGCCTTTATAGGTCTTCCTTGGTCTTTCCGTTTGCGATTGATTATACGTAACAAACTTGGATTGCTCTACCGCATTTATTGATTTTGCGACTTGTTGTTTGAATGAATTTTAGGATATTTTAAAGAAATTTTTGGAATACCTAAATTTGTTTTTTAATACAATTGAAAATACTTTGAAATTTGTGTAAAATGAAATGTGCAAAATTTTTCCAATTTATACAATAATTAATTTAAAAAGTAATTAGTCAAAGGAAAAAAATTATTTAAATTAGAGTACTTCTAAACGAAATTGTTAATATTCTTTTTTTTTGCAATAATTTAATTTTAGCTTTCTTTCTTAGAAACGAAATTCTTCCATTTTTCAAGTTTTTCACTGTTCTTGAATATTTTTTTCCTTCTCAATTGCTTAAAAAAGACAAAGAGAGAGAGAGAGGGAGAGAGAGAGACTATCAGATATCGTTAATAAAAATGAAGCGAACAGAACTGAGTAGTAAAAGAAAATTTGAGAAGTGTTCCGTCAAAAAGTACATGCCCATATTACACTTCACCCATCCCCAAGGTTATTCGTCAAAAACTAAAGATTGGCGGTGATTTTGATGGATGGCTGGCGGTGAAGTCCGACTAAAGTATTCCGTTCCGTCTTGCTTGTTGAACGGATATTATTGCATTTCATTCCTTTTGCGAAAAGCTGTCAACACTGAGTTGTAAGTTGAACGGACGTAGAAGATAATTGCCAGGTGCGACGGACTTCATCATATTTACCTGGTCATTTTGAAATATTTTCATTGATAAATAAAATGAATTATCAAAATTGGTTTTCATTGTTTTCATTTTGCAATCACAAATTGATACCTTTCTGTTCAACCTCATTCCTTTATATCTTTTCCCTTCTTCTTCTGTTATATCGACTTTTTTCACTAATTTTTAATTTTATAATAAGTTTAGTTCTTTTTTTATGAGGCGTATGTGCGTATGTGCGTGTGTGTGTGTGTGAAGTGATTTTAGCAATTGAATTTTGCAAATGTGCTAAGCGATAAAAATTATTATATTTGCATTTGTGTCGGTTGATTTGTTGAAGTCATTTTGCTCACGTAAAAGGAAGAGAGAAAGTTTAATTTTATTCCATTAAAGTCATTTGCAATTATAATTTAGGCCTGTCTAGAGAAGGAAAGAAGAAGCTAACTCCTACCACTTTTGCCATTCGATGATTGCAGCAAAGAATTTTAACATTTTAAACTAATTTTCAACTTACTGCCTGTTTTCCCACTTTAAAAAAAGCAAAAAAAAAGCGTATGTCCTTCATTCTTATCTTCCAACTGAATTCGGTTTGCTTTATTCATTTCATAAATTTATTAATCATCTTTTATTCATACTAAAATTACACTTATCTTGTTAAAACGTAAAATCTTTTGTACACGTACGTACAGTACCAATTAATAGGATCACATTGACAATATAAAAACGTGGCAATGTCAGTAATGAAATAATAGCCTATAATCGACGTAGAAAAATGACTTAGCATCTATCATCTATTGTTTACTGACATAATGTATATACTTATTGAGGAAAAAAATTTGAATACATGCAAAATATTTAAAAAATATCTTCACCAATTCTCACCTCTCCCTCTCCCATTCTTCGGTTGCAATTGATGGAAAGAATAAGAAGAGACTTAAGGAGAAGGCAAGTATTTCTTCTATCGGAAATCATTCCCAAGAGGAAAACCTTCCTATTGTCTTCCACTGAAATGTTTCTTCATCTTCCTTTTGTCAAAAACAAAAAATGAAATGAATAAATAAGCAGAGAAAAATTGAAAAGAACTAAATAGCATTTCAAATGAAAATTTAATCTTTTCATTTTTCCTTCCTACAAAATAGTAAATATTTAATAGTAAATTGCTTCATTTATCAACGGCTATTCTTACTCTTACTGCTATACTACTAAGACATTTAACATGCAAGAAAAAGATTACGGTAACTATTATAGTAAATTCAATTTTCACGTCTTGTCAATTTGATTTTATTTTAGTAAAACGAATCACACGATTAATTGAAAGTGTTCGAATGGATATCACTCCTGAGATAGTACATGTATTAAAGTAATAATGTAAGAGTGAAGTGGAACAGTTGGGGCCATTCACAAAATTCAAGTATAAGGTATAACTAGCAGTAATCGCATTGAAATTACATAACGATCTAGCAGATAACCTGATTAATTTTTCAGGTTTTATACAATTAGTAATGATGTTATTGAGTGACAGCATTCATTGATCGATAGTAATATTTTATTAATGAATTTCAATTATTTCAGTGAAATAAGTTGATCAAATCCCTTCAAATAAGTATTATCACCTTTTCAAATAGAATGTGAATTTACAATTATACGAATATCGTACAGAGTTATTGTTCTCTAACAAAATAAATGCGACAGTTATTAGCAATGTTCATTAACGACGGTAAATAACCGTACTTAAAACAATTACAACAACTAGTGGAAACGATACATTTTTATTTGGAAATAAATACAAAGAAAACAATAGGTGAATCATCAAAATTTGTTAACTAAAAACTATTTCAAAAGAATAAAATAGACAAAAACAAAAGCTATTCACAATTTTCACCTATTTTCACTGATACACAAACCAAATCATAGTCTATTTGAGCGATCCCACAAGAATTTCTCCTAATTACGGTGAATAACACATCTTTTATGCTAACCTGATCAATTAAATCTTCACCTCCTTTTACAATTAACACCGTTTCATGTTTTTGATCTTTGTTGTTGTAAATCCAGGTAAACTGGATATAATTTCGGTCCACGTCTAGTTTGAATCTAGCCCAATTAAATAACTTGTTCGCGATATGTAAAAAAAACAAGTGTATTTTATATATATATGCAGAGATCCAATAAGATTAAACAAAAAAATGAAATGAAAAATTTGCTAAAAAAGATAAGATAGAAGCTTATTTATTAAAGATACTCTATTGCTACAACTGAACTAATAATAAATATGAATTGGAATTCGCAAGTTCCAGTACGTGTTTAGAAATGAACAAAAACAAAGTTGTTTTAGGTGAAATTTGTAAATTTACCAGTATCATTTAACTCCTAGAAGTTTTTAGTTTTAGACTCCAATGAACTTGTTTTAATCACTAAGAAAATTTACCAAGTTACCTATGTAATTCTTTCAACATTTCTTCAGATACTACTGCGATGGAACAGAATAATCCTGAATCACCTCAGATGATGTACATCCTATTTGTAGAAGGTTAAATGACAAAATGTTTACTGCATTCCATCTAACACTCCCAACTCTCTGAAAACCGATATTGTATTAAGCATTATTTCTCAGCTAAATGTACCAATTTTCCGCATTAATTTCCGAAAATTGTAAAGTAAAAAATTGGCCCTAAAATGATAGAATAAATATCTGAACAAATAAAACAAAGCTTTAAATGGAAAGTAAGGGAAATGTGAATTACTGCCAAGAATGAACAACAAGAGGAAGGAGTGTATCAGTACAACACATGATGATGAAATGACAGTGTTGATGAAATATGATTTTATTCCTAGTGAAAAAATCCGTCTATAAGGAGAATCGATATTCATCGACATTCAGTTACTGTATTTTACGGGCATTTCTTTTTATCCTGGTAGGCATCTGGATACACCTGATTAATTAAAACTATAATGGAATTATAAAAATGAATAAGAATAAATACACATCAGCAAAGCTGATTACTACTAGTGAATATCAGACTAAATCCCCACTTCACATTTTAATAATTTCACCGCGACATTATTGACACTGAGGACTCCGTATACAGAAGTGTTATACGAAATAAATTACAAAATGTAATGACAGAAGAGGAAAATTAAAAAACATTATGCTATCGAATTTCGAAAGTGGAAGGCACTAACTTATACGTTCAAGTCAGCGATGTTAAAAATCTAAGTAGCAATTTCGGTATCAGAATATCTTGTTTTCTAGAAAATTCATGAGAAAATTGTTCCAATAGAAACACTGAAAAACTTACCAATTTATTGCACTTCATTATTATCAACTCTCTTCGCAGACCTATCAGAACTCATTGCCATATCTTGACTTTCTTGTAGCTCATCGTTAGTTTGTGATTCCCCCAATCCAAATCGCACCATAGGTATTTTTTCTGATGTCTTTTGCATTTCATTCTTCTCCCCACACTTTTGATTTACTTCAGATAAAGTGGTCTTCCGTTTTTCACTATTTTCCGTATTACCAGTGCTTATTTCATCCTCGCTACTGAATGTGTATTTACTTTGATAGGTAGTGCAAGGCTCACTGATATAACCTGCTTCAATGGATTCAACATCTTCAGAATTATATGCTGGCTGCGACTGTACATCTGGTTCTTCTTCCTCTTCATCCCACCAAACATCTGACAATCTATCTTCCATAACTTCGTCATCATTTAAGCTATTCTTTTTGCGCACTTTGGGAACTCTTGATACCTGGAGGAATACAACTTTATATCGAGATAAAATCATTCCCACAAATATAAAAACATATGGAAAACTATCCTCATAAGCGCTGAAAAGAATTAACTTTCTCGACTCGAAACTGGAGAAAAAATACTAATTCTATAAAATATCAAAGTCTCTTAACCTGAGCAGCGAGATTAGTAAACGATGAAGCACGGCCACGATCATACATAACCAATTTCGAAGGTTCACGGCCCCAAAAACGTCGCTTTAGTGATCGCAACTTCTCAGCATCGATAACGCTCTTCAAATTTTCATTTGTCTTTACTAATTCTCCGAATTCCTTCACACCATGCTTGTAGCCAAGATCCTACAAATTTCTCGTGGATTATTGAAACTCAGTTAACATAATAATACAAAATCAATAGTTTATTTTGAAAACAATTTGAAACATTGAGAAAACAAACAATGAAGAAATAAAACACCCGTGAAAAATGAACAAGAAAGCTCAATTTAAAATATGGCATAATAAAAATAAAAGAAAGGAACTCACACGAATTTCATCATATTTATGAAAATCTAAGGTTTTAAATTCCTCGATGGATGGTCGTATGTACTGACAGTACCCTGCATTTTTCACCAATTGTAGCTGTTGTACACAAGAGACATAAGCCAAACGACTCTTAATGATGTATTTTAGTCATTTAATTAATCCAACGATGGCAGTAACAATAGGATTTCTCATTATCTTATCAGCTAAAAAATGTCCGACTTAATTCATGGTTACGTAGTAGATCAAAAATATGGAGTAATATTGCAAACTTTAAAAATTCCTAATAAATATCAAATTTCAAAATATATATGTAATACTTGTATTTCTTCCATATTCAGAACTTTAATGGGTTCAGCAAATGGATTCAACTTTCTCAGTAGCACCCAAAATCCGCTCAATGAGTCACCATAGTTGTATAAATTTGTTTCGGCAGCAGAACCAACATCTACCGCGATTACTATTTTAGCACCCATAGATCTGAATTAAATCTTTTAATGAATTAAATCGTCAAAAATTCTCAGTAAAAAATTTTCAAAAATTCCAAAACTTACCAGCTGAATTTTGGATCCATTCCAGTGCGAAGCTATGACACTTTCAATTCAAACTTTCATATTTCGCGTAGTATTTGCAAAACTTACCGTTATTATAATAGAAATTGTTTTTAGTTTTGGTTTAGAATGCATAGTAAATTCATTTAATCTTTTCTTGATTATATTTTTCGTCTTCTATATAAGCAGACTGTGCATTCAACAAGTGCTTGTATCAATGCTTTGTTCTTACTCTTCATTGCAAATTTGATCTTAATTCGCTTTATTTTTTATTTAATCTCCCTAAAATTTATTTTTTTTCACTTTATTTAATCTCCCTAAAATTTTGATTCCTTGCGTATCTACCTTTGATTTTTTTTTCACTGGTAGTAGCTACTCTGAGGATAACCGGACTACATTGCATAATACATTGTTTTACCTTTCATTTGCCTAACTTTTCAAGATTCCCAGTACCATATGTACTTTTTTTTGTTAAACTTTATTAGTCAAAGGTATGATTAAATCCCGCAAATTTGCAAATTTAATTTAAAGACTGGACATACTGCATGACATCTGCTGGTAAATTGTTGACATAACCACCGTCTAACAACAGATGACCATCTATTGGATCACAGAGTGGAGGAAGATAACCTGCCAACGACATCGATGCTCGACAGTAAGCCCATAATGGACCAGTTCTGTGCACCCGCATTTCCGAATTGCTAAAGAAAGTTCATTTAAACTCCAGAATTCCGTAACTTGCGACCGTTCTACATTCTAGCAAGCAGGAAATTAATTAACCTTATATCTGTGCTTATGCAAAAATATGGTATCCACAAATCTTCGATTAATGAGTCCAAGAATAAATCCTGAAGACCATGATTGAAACCGGCACCAGTAAACATTGCTGAATGAGCATATGTTAAATCCCATAATTTTGGCCAAATTGAAGCCATCATCTGCAAATTGTTAATGGTGTCTATCAATTTTTCGTCAAACATTTCTTGAAACACACATTTTCACTTGCCTGAAACTTGCACAACTAAAATAATTTCATTATGTTGCTACTAAAACAATTCAAATACTTTGGTACCAAGAATGCTAAGGTTTAGTCTCGGTAAATAAATATAACTTAATTCAAACAATGAATACAAATTTCTTATTCCCACATCCTCTTTCAAACCTTTTTCGGTTTTCACAACAGATAATCTTGATAATTATTTGCAAATTTCTTTTTCCTAAAAGAAAATAATTCGAATCTTGCTAAGGCCACTAGTTTGATGATTGAAATTGAAATTAAAACTGTCGTGTGCAAAATAACAAAATTTAATTGACAAAAATGTATTTCTCTGCTAAGTTGGTAAATATTGAACAATATCACATCTATGCTACAGAATTTTTTTTCTTTTTTCTTTTAAGGGTTTTTAGTTTATCTGAATGGATATAACTAACCATAAACCAACTTTTCGCTCTCTGCTCTACGTCTTTAACTTCCTGAGCGTACAAGCCAGCGATCATAGATCCAATAGATGTTCCTCCTATCATATCAATTGGGATACCATGTTCTTGCATTGCACGCAGCACACCAACATGAGCTGCACCTCTTCAAGCAAGAAAATTTTTGCTTAATGCTAAATTAAACCTAAAATTCTAAAGCAAGCTACAACTGCAAAAGACAACCTTGCACCACCTCCACCCATCACAACACCAATTGCATTTCCAGTTAGTATTCGAGCTAGCCTTGAAAAATCCGACCCGCTGTCAACCTTTCCACCATAAATGTTTTGTTCATAGAAGGACACAATGTCCGATTCAGACACCTAAAAGAGTCCAAATATATCCTCACAAATATACTAGCGGCAAGTGCAGCATTGCTTTCATTCTTTTTAGTGTTCCATTTCGAAACTAAATTTGACCTTCTTCAAATCCCACTGTATCATCCGTTTATAAATACGGATATGATGGTGACCCGAAAACCAACTTCCTTTCAACCATTCAATCGTTCCTTGTGGTTCCACAGTTTTTTCATCCCAAAGAAGGACAAGTTCCTTATTTGTTCGAATACCATCTTCATTCATGTTCAAATAGTCATCCATCTGAAATTTTATCAGTGGTACTAGTGAAATGCTCATTTTCATTTTTTAATAAACTTATTCAGAATTACCTTAAATGAATACAAAATTAGGAGAGTTTTAAAACTACTTTCGTTAAAATTTCATATAAACAAAAGTCAAAAACTAACTAATGATTGTTGCAGTGGCTTCTGCTCACCATTAGCAACAAACAGTATTGCATCTGCCTGACAAAGACAACGTCGTGTCCAACTTGTGGCGCTTGTGTCACATTCATAAATAATTAATGGATAAGTATCTTCTTGCAAATTAAGCCAGTGCATAAGACGAAAGTCTGCTTGCCTGTAACAAAATTATTTTAGCAATAAACGTAGAACGATATAAGAAAAATGAAAATTCCATTTAATCAATGAGTGCATTCCAAAACAGACTTCTACACTGTTATACACTAATTCATAATTCACTCAAAAAAGGAAACCTGAAATTAAACGGTCGCAAGCATACTGAAGTTGTTATATCAGACTTTATAATTCCTATATATATGTGGAACATTTTGTTATACAGTTTTAATTGTAGATAAAACATGCTTATATCGCATGAAATATTTTAAACTTATCTACTAAATTTCTAAAAAAAAGCAGACCTCCTTATCAACAAAAAAAACTCAAACAAAAACACGATGTTTATCAAAAAAACATGTGTATGCAGCTCAGGAACCAGTCCGTTTGGAAAATAATGGTCAGTGGATTAAATGACAATAATTGAATGAAACGTAAAATTCACAAAACACATGCAAAGAGATCTGTAGGTAGTTTAACTTCTTGAAAATGACAGAAAAGAGCCTTATGATCTTAACTAATAGTGGAAACCACTCTTCCAAAAAATCAAGGAAAGCATGGAAGCAAACGATAGGAAAAGATAGAACCAAAAATATCCCGATATTCAGTGTTTCTGCGGTAGAAATAGATTTGTAAACAGATATGATCAAATATTAGCCTTTTAAAGAAGATCATGTACTTGTTACTTAACCAATTTCAATTTGGCTTTCACTATTAGTGGTAGATTTGCAACAGGATAAAGTTTTCATAAAACAAGAAGATAGAAAGAAATATGTTAAAATTACCCGTCGTAGGTCTCATCGGTTAAAATCCTAAATAAAAATATAAATTAAGTGTGCACTACAATTTGAAAAAAAAACAGAAATAGCGAGAAAAAAGGGAAGTGTATTTTTTTACTGTTTTGTTTGCCTTTGAGATAATTCTTTCGTGATGTTTCCTTACTACTTCCTCATTAGATTTAAATTTAGAAATTAAATTCAAATCCAACATCACTTTTTTCAAGTTTATCTTAATTTATAGCAACTCCAAATAATAGCTCACTTTTCTAGTACGCTGGCATCCAACAGTTCTGCTATTTTCTGGCTGCTCAGCCGTAGGACTCGCAAATTTGTTGTAAGAGCGTGATATAACTCACACGTGAATGCAGTTAACGGAACATCGGGTGTTGCGGCTACCACCGCAATGGTATGCAAATTCTGCAAAGATTTCGTGACTTTATGCTATTAATTAGTAAAGTTTATGTCAGAAAATACCGAGTTATATCTGATCAATCAATACTTTACCTCTTGCTACTTGGAAAACCTTAGAAATCCCAGAAAATTTAGTTTGACAGGAAAATTTGAATGAATCGCTGATTTAAAACGATCAAAAGTAGTAATGCTTACCTTGATATGACTCTGTGGATCGCCTGCTGCCATTGAAATATTGTCCTTGTATCCACATCTAAACGCAGATGTGTTTTGTATCGATGAAGTGTAATATTGACCCAGTATATGAACAAGGCGAAATCCAACCTACAACAATAAATTCAATCAAATTTAATCTACATAGTACACTAACATAGCATTGAAATATCAGAATTACTTGAGGGAATTTCATTTTAATGAAATTCAAAAGGCCTTCAGGAAGTCGTGCCAGTTGTGAAAAGCGAATTGCAAGTACAGTTGTAGTACGCGGTACTCGCTGCAGGACCTGGAAGATACATGTCTTAATGAAGAGATCACAAGACCATGGAATACTTGAAATAGAAAACCTTTGAATATAAAATTTTATACTAATATAATTAGGTACTGCTAATCAAAAATAACTAGCGAGAGATCAAAATGTGAACCGTAAGAGTTCGTAATCAGTCCGTTCAATTTTTAAACCTTTGGCTTCCTAAATATGGTCTCGCCTTGTAGTAAAAAGAAATACTATTGGTTAGTATTAATTACATCTTCCCAACCATGGATTGTTCGATGATATTTTTGATAAAAGTTTTACTTCAGGAAGTGTCTTAGGACTTTTTTCGCTCAGTCACTAAAGTGGTCCTCTCCAGTTACAATTCAGTTTTTGTCGTGCATCACAATACGATTGAAAATGATTGTTGTTGCTGCATAAGGTAAAGGAAGGTAATAGTTTTTTTTTAATAAGGTAATAATAATTTTAGAAGGTAATTTTTGTAATAAAGAAGCAATTTTTTCTGCTTATAATTAGTCCATGAGCAAGTTACTTTCCCACTTTCTGAATCTGTATATAGATAATATAGCGTAAGCTGATTGAGTTCTTCAGCATCATTGTATGCGGTGAAGGAGAAACTACTGCCGTAATATTGTCAGCTTTTCACTGTCAACACTTTCAAGGTACTAGTTCCTTTCAAACTTTCTGGAGTCACTTTTTCATTGCACTGCTTGTCTGTTAACAGTTCCTAAGCTAATGTACACACATCGCTGCTTACACAAACCTATTCCCTTAGTCTAAAGTACGAAAGTATAAATAATCCAAACAAAAATGAGTGCATTAACATAATCAAGGAAATATTACCTCAATCATTCCCAAAACATCACCTCGTCCGAACTCTTCAATTATTTTCTTGCCTTCCACGGACCGAAGTCGCCCACTTAAAAGGACGAATATTGAGTCCGCTACATCACCACTTCTAAACGAGGCAATTAATTCTGACATAGCGAACAGATTATTAATAATTTTAGATCTACCTTCTAATAAGTTCTAAAAATAGGACTCACTTGTATACAGCCTGTCCGGAATCAAGCAATACCCAGTCAACTGCAAAATCCACATTTCGAACAAAAGAACTCAGCCGTCGAATAACTGAATGCGCGACTGGCAATACGATTTCTGGATGGATATCAACCAATCTTAACATAATTATTGAAAAAATCTCTAATCACTGGCAAAAAGCATGGCACAATGTTATTATTTCGTAAGAAGATTAAAGTTAAATTAAAATTAACCATATTAAATCAAAATTGACTCAATTTTAACTAACTTCTATGATCTTGTTTTGTGTATTACCGTTATCAGAGGCCAGCAAAAGGGGAATAGAAACTAACTCGAAGAAATCTTTCTTTGAAATAGCGGCATATATTGCGTTTGTGTGAGATCGAACTGTAACAAACCACGGTTCACCAGTAAGTAATTGTAATCCACCAACAAGTTCGCGTGGATATATTAAAATGTGTTCTTCATCAGCATTTTCATCCTCACCATCAATCGGCTCCTTTTTAGAATTAAAAAAAATGAATTAAACATTAATTTCATATTCACATATTTTATTTAAAAATTTTATCTAACAAATAACAGCTAAATTTTTGAAGGAAATTAAAGTTAAATGGGTCGCAATTTTCATATAAATAACCATTACGTGCCAAATTTAAATGTTGAAGAAAAGAACCTGTGAAATACTTAGAAGGCCACTGAGAACCATTATCAACAATTCGTCTTCGGAATTTTGCTCTACAATAAGATGTTTCTCCGGCACATTCTCAATAGTTATACAGCTTGCGAGAAGTGCCGTCGCTTCAGCACTAACACCTAGGTGAAGTACTTCAGCAAACCACCGCTGTGCTGTTGCCATATATTCTTTCGAATCTTAAGAAAATGAAATTTGTAGCTAATATCAAGTCACTGTACTTGAAAGAAATTGGAAACTAAAAAAAAGAATTAAGTTTTGAACGGCGACAACGACAATTTACCATCAATATTATTTAGACGATAAGCACGCGGTCGCATTTTGGCTTGCGGACGAACTGCGCAGGTGGTTCCCGACTGATGCCGATGGCGTTCATCGGCATTACGCCTTTCATCAAGACGCTAAAATAAACTATATGTGTGGTATTTTGACTACATTAAATAGATAGAATGATTGATAAGTAAAAATTCTCTGCAAAATTAAAAAAAAAGAAGTACTGCTCTAAACTAAGCTTTATAAAAAAATCGGAAATCATAGTACTGTTAACCGGATCCATATGAAACGAGTACAATTGAATTTACCTTTTTCGCCAGTTCGACGCTCAAACCAAGATATTGGTGAAGCGTGGTCAAAGTGACATGTAGCAGTCGTGTTAAGACAATTTGAATTGGTCGAACCCAAGATTTGGGATTCCTGACGAATGAATCCCGGAAACTGCGCGTGCTGCACCTATAACAGGTTTTCATCTTGTATCCAAAAATTCAAATTCTTTTTCTGAGGATTTTTTGATTCTCAAAAGTCTTGAGGATATACATTGAGAGTTACTATTTTACATAATCTTTCTTCGTTGTAAGTTCCAAAACTACCTTAATTTCGAAAAAATTTTCTAAAAGTTTTTCAAATAACTTATATAAGAAGTAAATAATATGGTTCTCAAGGAAAAATAATTTTTATTGTATGTTACGTAAATGGAGCCAAACTAAAAAAAACCTGCGAAATTTGTTGTTATATAAAGCCGTATTAGCAACCAAATCATTAAATTTCATTAATTTATGGATCAAAAAAACTAATATATGGATAACAAACATAAAAAACATTAACCGCAAAAGATTAAAAGATTAACCGCATTAACCGTATGTAAAAAATTTTTGGTTATTTAACCCACATAGCAATAATTTGCTTTCCTTCTACTTTGTGAAGCTGTTAGAGACATAAAAGTTTTCTACACATACACTTGGTTAAATTTTGACATGCCATGTAGTAATGAAAACGTGTACGCCAATTTATTACTACTAATAAAAGAGTCAGTGTCTTTCCGCTCTTATATTTTTCATTCCGTCATTAACTTTTTTCTTTTAGTTTTTGCAAACAATCTCTGGCAATAGCGATAAGTATGAAACGTACCTGGCAATTCGACATGCAGTCAAAGCTCTCACTGATATGTTTCGAAAAGTTATTTCATGATTCTGAAAGGAATAAATATCAAAGTAATATTCAGCAAAACTGACAACTAACAAGTTTCTGGACTCTAACAAGATAAAGGTACGCTAGTTTTAACGCTTAATAAAACTTCAATTATACCATCAGGATGTCCAAAATCGACAAAAGACTGAAGAAGCTGTCGCCAACTGTAATTTTCCGAACCATGAGTTCTTTTCCTTCAGTATGCTATAATATGCCAGTTTCAATTATACTTTATAACGCAAATTGTAACGGTAAACAAATGACTGCAGGTAAGATTCTAATGAAATAATTTTTGCAGCTTTCTTTTATTTCAAAAATATACCGTTATGAAGACAGCAATAATTCCTTCCAAAACGACAAGGATGCAGTTATCTCTATCACCAGGGCTAATCAGATAATCATTCTCTTTATATTCCACTACCGCTAAATCCTTCCATTGCGCATGCCAATCCGACGGCAACTCCAACATCCTAAAAAAAACAAACGAAGCATATCCAGTTGTAAATGTATAATAGTTTTTACTTAAATCAATGATATTTATTTTCGCTTCAGTAATCATGCCATTATTAAATGTGGGAATAAAAAATTTGATACAGAAAGAAAAAGTGCAAGATTTACTTGATATTATGCAAAACATAATAAACTTCTGGTTTCTCATTTTGTGGAACATTGGGCGCTTCCGAGGGTTCGAAAAACTGAGAAGGGGGTTTAGGTAGCGTTCTTCTTGTCATTTCCGAGAGCTGTTGTTGGAACTTTGCGCTACTACCGTGAACAATAAAGCTGAAAAACTGGGAAGCGTGAATTTCCTTTCATCGAAAACATGCTTTTTGATTTTGATCAGTCAGAAACAATTACATTTCCGACCGATAAAAATCATACACTTCTTTCAAATTCTTTACATTGCTAAGCTTAAATTAGAATTTCTGATTATCACAAATTCTGTTTTAAATATCTACCAAATTTTAGAATTACAAATAATCAAAGGTGAAAATGTGATGATGGGATTAAAGATGATGTATAATTACGGAGAAAATTTGTTACTGTCTTCAGCAAGACTACAAACAGAGCGAAAATGGAGTAATAACAAACTCTTTCGCAGCACGAGCAAGCTGAAGCGGACCAACATTAGAATGTCGACGTCTTATCGGTGTTCTCTGTGGGAAATGAGGGTATTCGCTCTCCGCTGATGTTGATAGGTAATTTGACTTTTGAAACTAAAAAAAATTCTTTAAATTATCCAAGACAAAGATGAAGACTATCTTAGCTCAAATCACTGCATGCATGCAGCATTTCTATCAGGTTCTTACACGGTTTCATCATGGAAATTGCATCAATTTCTTACCGTTAAAATAGCCATATTATTGCTTACTACTACTTTCTTATTTGAAGAAAAATCGATAAAATTAATGAATAGAAAAATAGCAACTTCAGGAGAACGGTATAGAAAAACTAAAGATTCCTCGAAAGGAAAAATATGCCGAACGGTAGATTTTCTGGAAGCACTTCAGAGCTTTATCGCCTGCACCTGATTACTGCTCGTTATGTGCGATGCAGGTAAGGATTCCTCCCAGAACAGTAAAGTTTAGTTCCGACATCATTCATCCACATTCCGCAAGTGAATTTAATATTTCTTAAAATGAAGCGAAAAAACCGCTTGTTCTTCTCACGACCATTTCAATCACATTATCCGCATATAATCAGACACAAATTCACTCATAGAAATACATTCAGACAAGCAATCCGAGCAAAAAATTTAATAGTATAATGACATTATGATGTTTCTTCCAATACAAAAAGTATTGGAAATTGCAGTCCAAAGTTAAGAAAGAAAAGTCGAATTCTTAAAATCTTGTAGTACAGCCAAAGAAAGCCCAAAAATCCTTCCATAATACGCATTTCTAATTGTTGCTTTCTCAACTACAGGGACACGAACTACTCGATTCCTTCTTTGTCACCAATCATAAAGCACTTTGTCATCTTGTTCCCTTCTTCCACACCTTGTTAGGTATGAATAAAGAACGTTTAAAAACAACTTCTAACTCATAAAAATTGTAAATATTAAGAAAAACAGGCTCACCGCGAAACCACACTGCGCATTTTCTTAGAACCGCACAGCCGGTATCCGCCGTAGAAACTGCAAAAAGCTTATACTGTTCATTAAAAAACACTATCAATGCAAATTTTATGTAAAACTATGATTCTAACAAAGTTTTAAAGGTCAGTGACCTAGGGCCTAAGTTGTCTATTAACTAATAACGGTCACAACGTAGTTCTGCTCCACATAGCTTCTTTTTCATTGAAATAAATCCGTGCTCTGCTCGAAATCAAGACAATTCCACTTAACATCGAAGATCTAACACGCACAAACTTCTTTCGAAATGCCAGAAGAACAAATGCATCGCACCCTTGGACTCTGTGTATGTGAAACTGAGTACTCCTTTCAGATTCGACTCCTCACTATGAAGCATCTATATAAGAATCTAAGATGAAAGAAGAGTGTCACACGTAGAAGATGAGAAATGGATGAAGGAAAGTAGATTCAGAAGAAGAAAAGAAATGAATAGGGACTGGGCCGAAACTAAGGTACTATGACGATGACGATAGAGATGATGGCGACGATGGAAATGATCTTGATGTTGATGATGATGTCGAAGATGATTGATTGTGATGATGATGGCACTACCATTAATTGGTGACAAATTTTCCGAGCATCTCGAACCCAGTCCACCGTTCGCCTATCTTTTTCCAGACGTCTATTGCGCGCTAGTCCCAAAGAAATTCGATTGCTTGGACGATCTAAATCGTTATTTTCTTCTTTTTCAGGAACTGGTGAAATACCACGGCGATCACCTTAATTAATAAAGATTACTGGCTAGCTTTTCCTTTTTTACACACTCTTGCTCACATACCCGAATCTTCAAAGCAGTATACTTCGTATCTTTAATAGACACAAAGTTTTCATTTATCAATCTTTTAAAAAAATAAGGTTAAACAGATCATTCCTAGTAAGTGCATACGCTCTTCCTTGTCATACACTTTTACTCATAGAATGAATAAATTAAATCACTAACGGCAATTAAAAAACTTAATGGAATTTTTTTTAATTAACAAAATAAATAAAAATAGAAATCAATTAATAAAATTTCAAGTTCAAACCATGGAAAAAATGCACAGTGAACAACAATGAAATATTGAGCTTTTAGCTTATTTCCGTTAATTATTCGAAGAAGGAAATTATTTAATTTCAATCAAAAAAAGAAAACGTGGAGCTTGAAAAATGACTGCGCTTTTCCACGAGCAGCAGACAATTTAAAGCACATTCAATTATTAAAGAATTACTTTCACTGTCACTGGCATCGTCTCTACTGACAAGCCCGGTAAAGTGAGCATTAAGTTTACAAGCAATCAGTAATGCAATTATCACTGCACCAAAGAATAGCGCCTGAAAGGAACGTAAATTATGCTAGGATATTTACAAACTATTAATTAGAAAATATATAATTCGAGAAGGATGCTACAATTTGACCAATTCAGGTTATGGTTATGGGTAACTGTACCGATAATTGCATGTAAACAATGAATGTGAGTTCTTCAAAATCAAATTTCCAAAATAATTTCATCAATTTCAAACTTATATATGTCATTCTGTTGCAAGTTGCCTAATACGAATAGTCGTAAGACAATTACTAAACAGCGAATGAAATTCGGTTCGATGGACAGGAAAACAGGAAAAACAAAAATCGAATAAGATTTTCACGGGAATGAACTGAATCCACGGCTTTCACTATCATTAGTTATATGCAAACTACCATATCTACTCATCTAACTTTGATTGTTATTTTCACTATCCACCTATGTCCGTCAGGACACGTAACAATAGTGTCGATTTCCGAGCATTTCATATACACCTACCTTCTTCCGTATGTTACATCCAAATGTTCAATGAAAGTAACCTTTCCATCCTTTAGGAATAAAATCAGATTCAAAAAAAGAACTTGAATGAAAAACGTACGTGTTCCGTAATAAAATAAGCAAACGGCAGAGTTGAGTTGATAAAAACTGATAGCATCGGAAACATATGGAAAGTAAAATTGATCAGCGAAATTAAAAAATACAGGAGCGAACATCCAGGAAATACATACCTGGAATGAAACTATGACCAATATAATAGAAGAAGGCGTAAAGTTCAAGCTTTACTCTGTCGCAAACTTGAAAGAAACATTCAAGAAACAATTCGAACTAAATGAATGAGCAAAATTTACCAATCAAAAACAAACGACAAATTTATGCTAAGCAATTTGTTAAGCAAGTTTGATTGCTAATATTTCATTTTGAATTTAACGATTATGTAAATTTTGCTTTTCAATGTTTCTCGCAACTTCCTGCTTCTTCATCGAACGCAGAAATTCCATTTAATTAACTGCAAAAAAACAATAATTACACGATAATTAATGAATTTGTTAAGCAATTCCGAAAAACGTTTCTAAGAGTTTCCTTCTGTTTTGTTATTTTTTGTAATTATTTCGCTAAGAAAAATTCACAAATCTTCCTTTAGCTCAATTTTAACTATTTAACCTTAATTTTTAATAAATTCCCTTGAATAAATTAATTGAAATAGCTTTTAGCTTTTCCACTGTTATGCTTACATGTGGTTCTCCGTTGCATGCTGTTTGTTCTATTATGGTAGAAGGATCTTTTTTTTTGCAGTAAAACTTATAATTTTAAAATTTTTTTAGTGATTATCAATTTAGAAATAGTTTTATTTTAAATTCCAACTTGAATTTATGAATTTTTAGCGCTCTGCATAATAACATACAGGTATAGTACTAGATACAGGTACAGGTATGATACTGTTATTATGACCGTTGCAAAACAAAATGAATACGCAAATTTACTTTCAATTAGTCTCTTCTCATTGGCAACTGTTACGCACTGATCGTTAATTGAAAATGTGAAAATTTCATTCAGAAGTAAATTCGACGTTAAAAATTTAAACAACTTGAGAAAAAATTTTGATACGTTTTCTTTTCACTCTCTCTCTCTCTCTCTTTCCATCTTTCTCGCATGAGAGAGAAATGAAAGTCAAGTGCTTTTGACTAGTTTCTCATCTTTTTATAGGCCAATTTAATAAAAGATATTGGAAGAGAACTGAGTAATACAACAATTTTATGAACTGTCATCGATCTGTATGGATAAATATCAGCCAGCCGATGATTGGGTCTGTAGAAGCAGTTGAAGTAATAACTTTTAGAATGTCGAATTTTTATAAAATAACGATTAAATGAAATATATGTCTGGTGGCTATGATAAGTAGAATTTTTTAATTTGAATAAAATTGAAAATTTTATTAGCAAAATTTCAGTTCCATTTCACGGGTTAAATAGATGAGATTGGGAAGGGCAATTATTCGAGGAGGTAATTAATGCTTTTCACCTTTATACTTCAATTTTTACACCAACCGTAAATGGAAGAAGAAGCAAAACGACGTTACATGGAAATCAAATACCTCCGGAAGACCCTAATTCAGTACGATGAAATTTTGAAGCGCTCTTGTCATCTCTTCCGCTTTGTTGTGAGTTGAAATTAAACAACTACTGCCGTGATATTCCTCCTTGCATCATTTCTACTGTTATTTTGATCCTCGAGAAATTGATCAATTAATCACCCCACGTACGATAGTTTTATTATCTTTCCTTTTTCCTTATAAATGCAGCCAATTTGTCGGAATCATTTGGATGAACACTTCCTCATTGATCGAAGTCATTCGATCGGTGTCACAACTAATTATCACTTCTATCAACCGATGATAGCCATACTGTCTGCCGAACACTTTGCAAGCATTTTGAAAGTATTCCGTTTCATTCAGCTAATGTCATCTACGATCGGTTTAAAATTTAACAGTCTGATAACGATCATAAATACGATATTATCTGAATTGGGGAAAACAAGAAATCTCATAAGATGATTACCTGATTATTATCAAATTTGTAAATTGCCTAAACCAACAGGATGCGTTCATTCAAAGCTAAATTTTTATTGAATAATAACTTTTAATTTGATAGTTTTCATTACGGATCAAAATATAATGAAATTATTACTCGGCAAGAACAGATAGGTGAAAAATGATTGAAATCGTTGCAATCCTTTTAATCAATTAAAATTAAAATTCTATCGTAATTATTACCTAACTTGTTTTATTAAAACTATCACAAACAGTAGATGTTTTCAATTTCCTCAACTAATTCAGCTCTTGAAGACGGAGGAAATGTACAGCATTAACTGCTACTATTATCAACAGAGATAGTGATGGCTACAATCCTGGCAGTGATAAGATGATAACTGACTTTAGCTATCATTTTCACAAATCACTTTAACTTCATGGAAATTCAACAACACTTGCGAAAGTCTTCACTGGAAATCAACTCCAAGAGGCATTCCGCTTATCACTGCTTTCGTGTACAGCAAACAGAAGGCATGGGATGGTCAGTCTCGTCTGTCATATTATCGATGACCTCAGGTGATAAGTCCGGCAGTCCAAGTACATTCATGATCAGTGGCCACTCCTGCGATAGCCAGTGGTTAGCAGTACTACACAGTGAGTGAGAGAGGGAGAGGGAGAGAGAGAGTGCCGACAAATACATTAAGAAGAGTAAGTTAGAATGTTGTGGGATATTGACTTTTGGGCAGCGGGAATGAGTACGTGAAGACAAGTGATATCACCATTTTGGAACGTTGTCGCAGAGCACAGCCTATGAGGGGAGGGGAGAGTTAGCAGAGTTGAAATGATTTCTTTCTTGAATTCGGAAGGAAGGAAGCACGAGAGGAAGAAGTGAAGAGAGTGAGAGAGTGGTAGAGAATGTGAGATGATGTATATGTGTATGTGATATATATGTACATATGTGTGTGCGTGCGTGTGTGTGTGTGTGTGTGTGTGTGTGTGTGTGTGTGCATGCCAACCTGAATATTGATTTTCTGGAAGAAGTGAAGATGAGATTAGAGTATAGGTAGTAGTGGCTTGTTTTCCTGAACTTCCATCTGCTGTCTTTCCTTGGTGACACCCATTTAACTAATTCCTAACGTTTTTTTTTTCTTTTGCTAACTCTGTCTCTAGCATTCTCGGCTATTTTCATCACTCTCGCATCTGATCCTTTCTTCATCTCACTCGCACTCGTCACTTCTCATTCATTTCTCTCTCGTCGCTCTTAACTCAATTCCACATCTCTCTCTCGCACTTAACTATTTTCAATTTACTGCTACCTTCCATTCTCGACCATTTTCATCAAATTTTTTTCCTGCCATTCTTATTTCATTGGAACAGATATTTGTATAAGATGTTGCCGATCAGTTGATTCCTCCACACATTACATGCCTTATTGAGGAGGTCACCGTTGATACATTCAACTGTTGGCAACGACCGGTGAATTTTTCACCTTCACGTGCGTAGCCTCTCCTCGCAACTATTCATTTTTGTCCGATCCATTTGCTTCGATATTGTTTATTGTTTTTTCTTATTTCTTTACTTTTAAATTGTTAACTTACATTTTTGCTGCCATTTTATTCTCAGTCGTATTTTTCACACTTCCAAATTTTGTTTGAAAAGGCTAAAGATTGGAGCGGAGATTTTCCTAAACAAATAACAACAGGTGACCGACCGTTTTGCCTTTCAGTATGATTCTCAAAACGAAAAATTTGTCTTCATTTCCGGTTGGCATGTACTTCACTGCATGTGAACGTATTATGTTTACGTACGTTATCTGTGTGTGTGTGTGTGTGTGTGTGTGTGTGTGTGTGTGTGTGTGTGTGTGTATATGTATGTGTGTGTGTGTGTTTGAATATATGTAGGGATTGATAAAAAGCTTCCAACAACCTTTGTTTGTTTTATTTTCGGGAAGGAACAAGCTTTGAGCTCCTACCAATGTACGCCTCTCATCATTAGCACTTCTCTGCAACCAATTTCGTTGAATTTCGTTTTCTTCATTTTTTCTGTTGATGCAAGCAGGAGATAATTGTACTGTACAGTTGATTGCACCTTTATCAGTTTTTCTCTTTTATGACTGAATTTTAGATGTTTCAAGCAACGACTAGATGGTTGGAGCAACTTTTTGACACCTTTTAAATCTTGAAGTTATAATCATCTCACATGAAAGTTTTTGTGTTATCATACCGTCTTGAAGTTGTTAGACAATCCGTTTCGATTGGTGAAAGTGGCATTAATGACCAAAACATTTAAAAATGTTTTACAGCCAACAATTTTGATTTTTACAAATTGTTGCAGGAAGGGAAGAAGAACGGTGAATAAATCACTATAATTTTTGCATGGAAAAAGTTATGCATCTTTGTTTATGTATATGGGAGAGCATGTTTATCAGTATTCTTCTTGTTTTCATGAATGTGTGTTTCACTTTTTCCTGACGTCTTCACGTGCACACCACTATATTGTCTTGTGGTTTAATTGAATTCACGCACCTGGTTAAAAAAAGTGATGTTGCACGCTTCATTGCTAGCGTAGTGATATCATTTTGTATTTTCTGGTTTTTGCCCTTGAAACTTTTAGAATTTAATGTAAACTGACAAATGAAAAAATGTTATATTAAAAAATTATTTTGCGGTCTAACGAGCTGACGAGAGAAAGGCAGGTGGTGTTTCCGGTGTAATATATTAATCATTCACTGTTTTAGAATTAATGTCCTCATTCATGACGACAAATAATTTTCCTTGCACTTTCTCTTCTCAGTTTCTTAATAGAGAAAAAATGTGTGGCGATTGGTTTCTGGTTATTTGTTGTGTATTCTTTCATTTCTAATATATATGAATATGTATATATGTCTTTAATTCTGGTTCTGTACACCCTGCGATGGAATGTCTAAGTTCAGAGGAGTGTATTTGCGATGTAGATATTGCTTGCCCATTTATCTATCTAGATGTGGGAATTTATCGACATCTTACGTTTCCTAGACAAACCTTGGATAACTGTTATTCATTTACTGTTATCTTATTAGCTCTTTTTATCAGTTATATTCGTATTTTAAGATGAAAAAAGTTTTAATCGCATTTCTTGAGAAAGAAATATTCTGGATAAGACAGTATTTCTAACTTTCAACCATTTTTCAAGGAAACTTACAAAGTTTCATGTGATAATTTATATAAACTAAATAGGTAACTGAGGAGGCATTGACTTTGGTTTTGATGAATCATGAACAAATATGTTAAACATGCCCAATTTCCCATCTTTCTTATCACCTTTTTTCCTGAATTTTATTTTTACATTCAAAGCTTCCGTTGCTATATGGTTTTTCGTGCTGACAATATTTCAGATCTTCAGGATACATTAATTTCGATGGTTCTAATGAGACGATTTGGTGAGTGGTGTCATGAATCACCACAAAAACATTTGTTTAGAGCTTTTTTACGGACATACGTTCACGTCATTTTTAGAAAATGCATTGTACAAAATAATCGAGTGCTGGTGATTCACTCACCAAATATTTGATTCATGATTTCTGTCCGTGTAGTGTGATGCAAGCAAGTATCAAGAAATGACATGCTTGTTCTTTCCTTATTTTGCAGCTGTAGCTGACACTGTTTGTTTTTAGATGGCAGTAGAAAACAGAAATGATGGGAGGATGATATTCATTGCGATATTTGTTGCGTCCCATTTGCTGATTTCTACCCATTGCTTTACTGCACTGAAGCAAAATTCTCTTGGTGATATTCTCAGTGACAGTAATGTGAGTTTCCTTCCACTTTTGTAATTGCTCCAACTGATTTTTCTTAACATGCGTTATCTCATACAAATCAAAACAACTGCCGGTTTCTGCATAAATAGTAGGCATTTAATGATTTATTATATATTCTTCTTGATATTGTACTAACCTTACATACTCAACGATCACTAGCAGTTACTGATTATTTGGAAGTTTATCACTATGAAGTCATTCGAGATGGCTATATGTTCTTTATCATTTTAACGATATGGTCGTGACACCTGATTTTTGTTAGGTAATAATCTCTAAATAGCATTTTTAAAGTCGGAATAGAATTAATGGTTTATTCGGTAAATACTTCGAACTGTAGGACTGGGTCCAGCAAGTCGCTTCGTCGACGATTATATGTGTTCATAGTACATACTGTCCATTTCAATTCATTATAGTTAAAAGAATCGTCGAGTGGAGCAGGAATAAAACTCCCAGCGAAACCAGTTTTTCTGAAGAAATATGGCATCGAAGGTCTTAATTATAATCTAGACAATAAATCTCGTCCTTTCATTTACTGTGATGTAAGTTTTAGTTACATACAAAAGGAAAATAACTGTTAATTTCACAGCAACAATAATTTAACTGTATAGAAATGATTTTTTTATTGTTGTTGGAATTTTATCTGTGCATTTTTACGAAAATTTAGCCTATTTTCATGCAGTAGGAATTTTTTAAACAAATTGTTACACGGAGTTTTCCAGTTTTATGATGTTAGTTCATGTGATCCTACGGAACGCAATTGTCCGACCACGAAAATGTGTTATGCTTCAGTAAACGATCATCGCTTGGGTTGTATGGCTGCTTTGGTAAATAACTCTTTAACACGGGTAATTTTTGTTAATCGTTTTCTCATTCTTAAAAATGCTGCTAACTTTATGCATCTATTTCTTTAAATATTTTTATTTTATACTTGCTTTATTCTTTCTTGCAATGCAAGAAATTCTTGCCAAATGATATTTTAATATTTTTCTTTTAAATTAGGATGAAAGTCATGAATAGAAATGGTGAAACCGTAAGCTTAAAAATTTAATGATAAATGATGTGAAACTTAAAAAGATGAGTGATTGTTAATGAGATACGCAGTTATATAAATACAAATTAGAAATTAGTTTTTTACAGCAAGTAACTTTAAAAGGTTGCTGGATGCATGATGGTAATTTGGGTAATTGTGACAACAACCAGTGTATTGCTGACGAGCGACCAACTGGACATGGTAATGCTGCTTTGTTCTGCTGTTGTAGTACACATCATTGTAATAGACGCGTGCAGTTTCCTTCACAGCGCATAGCCACTCGTATGTTAAGTTTTTATTACTTTATTATCTCTGTTTGAGTAAACTACATGTGTTTTACATGCTTCAAGTAGTGGTTTAATTCTCTCTCGAAGTTCAAGAAGAAATTTTGGTATTTTGCTTTTAATTTAAACCGAAAGTCATAAATTAGTGCGAAGACATTACCTTGAGCACTGTATCACTACGGGAAAGAATGTGACGATGCAAGTTCACTGTATTCACATTATTTGATCGTTTAAGTATTTTGCCTAAAATCCATGTGCAATCTTCTTTTTTCGTTGTGTAGTGGACGTAGCTGATTCATACATATTTTTCAGTCAAAATCATTTTAACTACTTGATTTTAAAATAGTTTTTCCCGAATATGGTAAATGAAAATTTTGCTGTAGTTTTATAAATAATGAAGAAACAAAATTGTTTTAGCACCTCGAACCACGGTAGAGCCAACAGAAATGGAAGATCCGGGATTCTTTGGTGCAGGGAGCAGGATGTTTGCTGTTATCATTCTTGGCTTCTTTTCCCTTTGTGCACTAGCCTTATTTTGTTATTACAGTTATCGAGAATACCGAAACAGTCGACATTATAAAGACAAGGTTTTGACTAATTAAGCTAACTCCTTTTTACTCTCATTTTAATGTTATAAAGCATTCTAATAGACGAAGTGGCACTCTCTAAATCACGATGAGTAAGTTTGCCTGCTTAGAATATTTTACTTTTCATCCCAGGCTAGCGATGCATTTTCGATGCCGGTTGTTGGTGATGCTAAGTTACCTTTGATTGGAGCCAGAAAAGATGACAACCTAATGAATATTACCAGCCTTGAAGTATGTCTCATTTCCAGTTGTTTTAACATTTCAAGTTACGCTGGTTATCTCTTAATGTAAACTGATCTGTGAATGTTCTAAATTGGTGTTTAATATTTTGGTATAAGATGCATTACTTGCTTCGTCTTAGTTTTTGTTATTTCTCATGAACTACAAAGCGCAGTTTTAGCATTTGTCCATGATCCATCTGGGATTAATATTTAATTTGAGAAACACTTGTAGAAGGTCTTATCCCTGTAGATATTCATTTTGTCAGATCTCTTACGAACTCTGTCTGTAGTTGCAAATGGTAGTAAGTCTTGAAACAAACAGAATATACTCAGTAATATATTCTATATACTCTAGGTTCTGCTATTAGAGAGTTTCTGTCGCGTTTTAATAAATTCTCTATAATTCTGTGTCGATTTAGTTAGTGGCTCGTGGTCGATTCGGTCACGTATTTCGTGGTGTGCTAGATAGCGAAACTGTCGCAGTAAAAGTTTTCCCATCTGTTGATGCGAACAGTTGGATTGTTGAACAGGTTCGCATCTTTTTGTTTGTATCCTGTGAAACTGTGCAAAATCCTTTTTATTTTTTTATCTTTAAAATTGAAATTACCGCTAAACAGTAGAAAAAATCACAATTTCTCTACGAAAGTTCCACTACCAAAGTTCCACTATTGATATTGTACTGCAGGAAATTTATGCAATAGCTTCTCTTCGAAGACATAAAAATATACTAAGATATTTGGGCGCAGAAGTTCATGGAAACGATTTCTGGCTGATTACAGAATTCCATGATAACGGATCATTGTTCGATTTCCTTCATGTGAGCTGAATTTTTTAATACCGCTGTGTGTGTGATTTGGCGTGACCTCGTTGAATTTCATTTCTTTTCAAATGCATTATTTAACTTTCTCCTTCTTATTTTTAATCCTTTTTCATTTTCATCTATAAGTTCTTACCTTCCAGTTTTCTTGGTCTAAGAACACTTTTTTACTCCACTACTTTTTAGTTTCGTGTCTTGACTTTGCAAGAATCATTGAAAGTAATAGCTTCAATGCTGAGGGGATTATCTTTCCTTCACGAAGAAAAAATGATCGATGGCGAGCTAAAACCTTGTGTTGTACATCGGCAAGTGTATCTTCATTTACATGCTATTATCACAAATTATCACATTTCTTTTTTACCGCGCTCAAGCGATATCTTAATTGAAAGTTTCAAAAAACGTATTAGCTGGAGTTAGCAACACTGATAAATCATTCGAGTAGCTCTTAAACACTTGAACGAAATCTGACAACCTAATTTAAAAAAAGGTTAACAAAATACAAACTTCTCTGTTTTTCAGTCCTATTTTTTTGTAAATGTTAAATTTCAGAGATTTTAAATCGCGAAATGTACTTCTGAAGCTCGATTTAACTTCTGTTATCGCTGATTTTGGTTTAGCGTTAAAATGTGAAAACGGTCAAATGCCATCAGATGATAATCACGGACAGGTATGCGTTATTATTGTAGAATAGTCTGTTTTACAAGTGAATTTCTACGCAGTTTTTCTCCCATTAGTGTTGTGATTCATTTAGTTTTCTGTAAACAAAAACTTTAATTGTTGACTTTGCAGGTAGGAACGCGGCGTTACATGTCACCTGAAGTATTAGAAGGTGCCACAGAATTTACAGCCTTTGCTTTCCGTCAGATTGATGTATATGCTGCTGCTTTGGTTTTATGGGAGATTCTTTCGCGAACATCAATGGATAAAGGTAAGCTTTGAGGTTTATGCTATGCCATTCCCTTAGTCTAGTGGGGAACTACCAACTGGTTTTTCAGTTGTAAAATAAAAGCTGTTCAATATTCAGTTAGTGATTGATTGCCAAACTTTCAGTAAAATTGATTTCTTGCGGTAGGGTCATCATAAAAAGCCCTGCATCATGCAGTTATCGGTTGCTTTTGTTTCTAAAATATATTAAGTGGACTTTTTCCTGTATGTCACATTATCAGTATATACGTTAGATCCCTTGTGGTGCTTTAGATGACGTAGTGGGAGAATATGAACGACCATATGAAGCAGAAGCTGGAATGCAGCCAACATTGCATGATATGAGACGAGTTGTTGCTGTGGAGAAAAAACGACCAAGCATTCGTAGTGCAGTCATCGAACATAATGTTTGCTTTTAAAAACTTATTGGGAAACAAACAGCTGATGTTTTAGTCTGCTCATGCCACGTATTTCCGTAATTTTGTGATTTCATCACTCGAAAGATCTGTTTAAGTTTTTATTCACAAAGTTTTAGATTGGTGGTGTTTTATGGAAGACAGCTGAAGATATGTGGGATATGGAACCGGATGGTCGTATCACTTCCGGCTGTGCTTATGAACGTGCTAATACATTATTTATGTCCTACGCCGCTGATCTAAAATTTGAGAGTACTGTGCAGTCAAAAAATTTGTCACGTTAGTTTTTTTTATCGTAGCCATGTAATTCCATTGTATGGTGCGTATTAACTAAAGTCAAACAAATTTTATAACATACATGGCATATCTTTATTTATGGTTTCGTGACAAAGCTAGTCTTCGCTAATCCTTCTGATTTTTCAGTTTTTCTTTTTCATGGTAAGTAAAATGATACGTAATGTCAAGCAAATAATTTGAGCAATAATTGGTCAGGCTATTCATTATCTTACTTAGAGTTATTACAATGTGTTTGATGTGATGTATTATTTGTAGATGGTCTACTCTCTCCATGTACGCAAGATTGTGGAGTGGTGCCAGTAGCATTGCTTATCAAAGATGGTTCATTGGGTTCTAATGGATTCCATGCTTCAATGGACGAATATGCGCAAGCCTATTCAGCACCTTCGAATGTTCGATATCTTCCAACTCTCGATACGGAAAAAGGAATTTATATAAATACAGTTCCCTTATCAAATCAAGATCCTGCACATAGCACTTTACCTCTCTCATGATGATTCGCTTGTAGATGGATATACTGTACAGTCTTTGTTCACCGCTCTGGTGGGATCGAACGGCGTAAAGCACTGCTCCATTAGTGGTTTAATTTAATCCTAGCTTTTTTTCATATCATCTAGAAACTGTCGTTATCAGCTGGTAAATTATGATATCCTCAT
>JABVXW010000132.1:4784-25764 GCA_013365375.1 Litomosoides brasiliensis | reverse complement strand
ATTAGCATTTATACACAAAAGATTGCATTAGAATGTGCAAATTTATTTGGATCAGCACTGAAGTCCATTATTGTTGATAACAGTTGACTTTCTGAAACATTAACTGTGCATAAATGTGATTTTAAAAAAATTTCATTTATTTCATAGGCAGATTTCAAAAGTTCTATTTTGCACAATTCAAACTATTGAAATAATTAATTGGAAACTTTGTCCTTATGAATTTTTATGCAGATAGGGGTAAGAGAATTGAATAGTTATTTGCATGAGATAAGTTTTTTCTTTCTCTGATTTTGAAATTTATTTTTTGAATTAAATAGTGGCCGATGAAGGAGCGCTACATTGCATCTGGTCCGCGAATATATGGTAGTGGCAATCAGATGTAATATAAACTCCACTGTTACTTCTCACTGTTCATGTATGGTTTGCTTCTTTTATTACTTTTTCGTTGTACATACTGTAAATTTTATATTCACATTCTGCAGGCAGGTACTCTATATTATTTGCTACTGTTTTTGCTTAAAAATCGTCGTCATGATTCAAAACGGTGAACATTGATTTTTGTCGTTTGTATATTATTTATTTAATGTGTTGGCAATTATAAATTTAGATCTTGCAACTACCAAATTTTTGAAATTTTTCGCTTTTTCCCTCCATTAGTTGTTACCGTTGGAACTTAGTGGGAGATGCCTCTCCTACATAAGAATCTGGAAGTACCGAAATCCGAATTGAATTTTTTCCAATAATTTGTTAGCATGATTTATGTTCTGTTAGTCTGATGTTGGTTAGGAATCGGCAGTATCACTTGTTTCTAGAGATTAAGAGATCCCAATCTAATTTTTTTAAATGAAAACTGCTTGATAGTTGTTTTGACTTGTATATAATAGCACGGTCAGGAAGCATTTTGTTGATGATTAATTGTTTCTCTTCTTTTCTCTTGTTTTTCTTGTAAAATTTGTTAATTGTTGCTTCCTATATGATTGTTAAAGGTTTAAAATTTCAATTAAAGTTCATGAAAATGTCTTTTATTAGATCAATTTAAACTTATTTTAATTCATCCGGCTATCATTAGGTGGCTTTTGGCTGTGTTCTTCATAATTGCAGTGATTTAAAATGTTAACTATGTAGGAAACAAGGATATTTATACTGAATATGACATATGTTGCTATTTCGTTGTTGAATTATAATATCTAATGTTAAACGAAGTTGTAAATGCGTGTTAGTTCCGTGTTCCGTGTCTCATACTTCCATCACCTTATATTTTTTGAGTTCAGGAGAAAGGAGAAGATGGAAAAGACATGAATAAATCCTTCTCTGTCAATGTTTATGCGTAAATATAGCAAGCATTCTGTGAAGGATGTCGGTAACGAAACCATCTACATGTGTATTATGGATAACACAGGAGAAAAGAGTGGTTTTAGGATTTTAGAATTTCGTAGTCTCTTATGCCGTAGGATAACTTATTTACATTTTTGATTTTGCTGTTTACATTAAGTGAACTGAGTGGCTTGTGACACTTGAATATCTGAGTTTCTAAGATTTTATAAAACCTTTCATGACGTAGTTCCCATTAATAACAGGAAGCCTCGTTTTAAGTAGAATTTGGTCTGTTCTAGTTTCTTTTTGTTAAGTGAAAATAAGTAACTTAGTTTATGTACTTTAACAAGGAGGGAAGCCGTAGATAAAGGTTCTAAACGTTTCTTGTCGTATTTGTTCAGTGGACTAAACTTTTGGATTATGATGGATAATACATTACAGTATTGTAAGCAAGATGTCGGCGACAGAACAGATGGCACAAATGTTAAACGAACTGATGGGTGTAAAGCGAAATGCGGATATTGGTGATACCGATGAGCCCGATTTCGATGAACCTGATGTGTGCAAGAATTTCTTAGTTGCATTCTGCCCAAATGAAATGTTTAGGAATACGAAAGCTGATCTCGGTTTCTGCCCAAAGGTCATTCATTCTAAATTGGTTAAGTACCAGTCATGTCACTTCTCAAAAATACCAAAATTCAATCGGTATCCGTTTACAGATCCACGATCCAGCTTTACGACTGAAATATCGTGAAAGCAGCCGTTTTGAGAAATTAGGATATGAAGAAGAGTTTTTGAATAAAATTCGTCGTTTGGACGATGAAGTACGTCGAAAAATCGAAAAGAATGAACGTCGTCTTGCTATGACACAACCGGTTATTAAAGGTTTGTTAGCATTAAAATTGAACTTCAAAACTACATAAATATGTCAAAATTAAAGAACAGTTGATATCTTTCTTTTTTTAAGGGAAAAATATTTCAATTACCTATTACAGATGCTTCAAAAGAAGGCGCTGAGGGCGAAACGGACGCGCAACGTAGGCAGAAGGAGCTTATTGCCGAGCAACAGTCTAACCTCTCTGCGAAAATCAACGACTGTATGGAAAAAGTAATTTTTTCCTCCTCGCTATTGGCAGCCGTTGACGCAGTAAAAATGCAGAAATAATTACATACAAAATCAGCATAGTTTCTTATACAGATACTTTTTTAAAACGTCGATACCATTTTATGATTATGAACACGAGAATGCATTCATTAGATGATTATTTCAAAATTTTCCCTTTTTTGAAAATCTTTTTGGAATTTTTGCCGAAAACGGCTGCCATTTGTTTGTCTTCATGTTTTCTCCATTTGTATATTCTTTATTTCGTATTAGTGAGTAAATTGTTCGGTTCTTGAAAATTTGAAAATTGTCTCTTGCATGAAACTTTGAAATCCACTTTCTGATTTTTGAATAGTAGATTTTTTTGCCTTGTATCCATCATTTTCTCCATTTTCATCCTTTTTTGCCTCCATTCACAAAAATTATACACCAGTTTGCTCGCACAGCCTTCCTCTAATCGACAGTCTGTCTCACTGGTGGAAGTCCGTTTTTCTTGCCTGCTTATTGGAGGTCTTTTTAGGTGCGAAAAAGCGTTTAAAATGCCTTTAAAAAGGAATTTTTTCTTTAGGCTTCCTACACTTGTGAGCAAATTCCGTGCTTTGGAGCCAAAACGCCAAATCGTGTATACCTCAGGTTTCCCATCATATCATTTTTATTGTGTTAACGCGTTCGCTTCACTGCTAATGCTGCCATTTGACATTACTGTAAACATATTAACTGGTTTCTTTTTAATATTAAAGGCCGAAGCCTTGGGGGCACTGGGTAAAGTGGATGAAGCGAAAGAGCAAGTACGACAAGCAGATAAATTCAAGCAAGAGCGTGCGGCTTTGGATCGTTTGCTGGCGCAGTCGGCGAATCCTACGAGCCATATTGAAGATCTCGCCAATCAGCTTTCAAAACCAATGGAAGTTTGCCAGGTTGATTTTGCACTGTTCCGGTGAACCCTTTTATATTTTATGCAGCGTACTTCCACAGTCAGCGTGGTTAAGTTGGCAGGAGATTTTCTCGAGAACTTGGAAATTTATTAACAAGAGGTGGTGTCACTCTTTACAGTACAAAAAAAGAAGAAATGTAAGTTTTTATAAAGTTTATATTTAAAATAAAATTTGTTGAAGGTTTGCGGATGTTTCATGCTTGTAAATGATGTGCAGCAACGAATAGATGACCATTATGCCGGTAAACAGCATATGGCATATGCAAGAATTCGAGCGACAATTGAAGAAATGGATCGAAAGCGGGAAGAAAAACGCAAGGTTTGCCGTAACAGAATTTTATCAGAAGTGCTTGTTGGGGGTAATGGCGGTTTTTGTTTATATTTATGTACGATTGGATTCTTTAATAAGAACTAGCCGAGTCACATTTTGTTATGATTAAATTTTACTCAGCAAAGACTGTAGTAGACCCTACCTTTGTTGCATCTTGCAATATACACTTAAAATACACCTAAAGAAGTAAATTCAGATTTTCAACCAGACAGTACTCCATTATCTTTACTGTCTTGCACTGGTCTTTTTATAATTTATTGGTAATTTAGGGGAAGATAGAACGTGAAGACAAAGAAAGGAAAGATCGTGAAAAGAAAGAACGGGATGACAGGGAACGACGGAATGAAAGAGATCGAGAAAGAGAAAGGGATCGTGAGAGGGAGAGAGATAGGGATAAAGATCGCGACCGAAGACGAGATGATAGAGATCGCGGGTATGCTTATTATTAGTTTTTGACGTCAGCCTTCCTTTAAAAGAAGGGTCTTACCATTAAATTATGTGGATCTTTTTAAAAGGCGTGGCATGCTTTATAAAGTCTGACACAGCGGAATATGGCGAAACATTTCATGTTAGAGATAATTGTGAAGTAGTGAAATGTAATGAAGGAACTTGTTAAATTTATTTTGAAAATGGGTACATGAATACACGAATTAATACAGATTATTTTACACTACTGATTGCAGGCATCGACATCGTTCTCCTCGTTCACGACGAGATGATGATCGACGCTACGATCGCCATTCTGATAGACATCGAGATAGAAGAGACGATCGTGATCGTCACAGAGTAATTTATTAACTTTTATACTTTAATGCACAGTAGACCTTAACTTAGCATTTCGAGTGTTAAATTTAACGCATACAGTTAATATATGCAACATCCGTAACATAAAAGTTATTTTTGGCATATTATGCTAGAATTTTTTGCTGCTCACAAGCTTTTTGAGTCCCGTTTATGTCTAAGCCCAACAGTGTACTTTGAGAATTCTAGTCATAATTATGATATTGCTAGATAAAATCTAAATCACTGGAAAAGAGCTGACGAGCATCTGACCCGTTGTAATATTTATCCTAGCGTTCAGGTGGATGGATAGTCTTAAAGTTTCAGAGCTCAAAACATTTTCAGCGATGAAAATGGATGCGTGTAGAGGGATGCATTTGAGTTGGACAAAGATAAAACGATGGTACAATGCCACCATTTCTCTTCGGTATTTGAAATGCTTATTTCTTCTTGATATATTATAGTTGTACGTGTATTAGTATTTCGTAATTACTGTAATAACGTCGTTGATGGCTAGCCAAATGCTTTCTTTGTTCTTGTCTTATTCGAAAGAATCGTTCCTTACTTTTGCCGTATTATTTTAAAACTGTCAGACTGTTAAATGTGCTTGTTAACCGTCGGACTGTTAAAATGTTTGTTAATTTTTTTGTTCTATAACAAAATGGAATCATTTTTGTGATTTGCAGTAAAATGTCAGCTCGTGCTATTTGTCTGCTGTAAATTTTAAAATAATAAAGGATCACTTTTCATAATTCGACAAAACATGCAGGGAAGTACTGAGAGACTGAGAGTTTTAAAGTTTTTTTTTTCATTAAGTATGTGGAACAGATCTGGAGAAATTTGTGCTAGTTTCTTATAATTTGATCCAACTTTCTCTGTGCATTACATTCTCCCGATATTGAATGACTTATCTGTTACTGGCAATATTTAAATGTCAAATTAGATTTGTCGTCTTAAGTTATGAATTATTCATAAAATTGGTGACACAAATTTTTCTTATGTGAACAAAGTAATGACTTGTGATGATATTTCTATGCGGAAAAAGTGATTTTTTTGTTCCTGTTTTTTATCACATTTGAATGCTATATAAATGTTTCTGCTGGAAAGTAATTATATAGCACGATGAACGCAGTTTAATTGAACTCGTCGGAGTCCTATTCCTAATGTCATCAAATTAGTCATTCGAAAAGTTCGGTTGTTTTATGGCGGAGATTTCGGCATTAGTCGGATTTAAGTTTAGGAGTTCTGGTCAGGAAACTGCATTATGCGTTGCTGTGTGTGTGTAGTATGTGAAAGTTTAACGAGCAAATTTCGTTAACATTGAACTTTTAGTTCAACCTATATTTGCTAGAAAGTTCTATTATTGCCGTTTTTGTACTGTGAATGCATGAAATTCCGACATGTGCTGAATTATTCGCAGTTATCTTGTATGAAACGATGCATTGTATCACTTATTATCTGATTTAGAAAAATCTTCCAAGTCACACAGTTCTCAAATTTCAACTAGACCTTATATTCAATAGTTGTAGATAATACTGTGCTCCTATAGTATTCTTGGGGTATGATGATAATGAATTTGTATTTTTGAAACAGGCAGTTCAGTTTTTCAAAACTTGGAAGCCATCATCTTATTTTTAATGATTTTTTGCCGAAATAATGACAGACGACATATTTGTGCAATCGTCGCAGATCGAAGAAACACCGGAAAGTGACCATGTTAGTTGATTGCATAATTTATCTCTTATTGGATTTTGTTCTAAATAATTGGGGATATGCCTACAGTAATTGCAATTAACAAGAAATGTTTCTTATATTATATAAGATAATTCTACTTTGAAGGTGCGAATATTGGTCGCTACCGATTTGCATATTGGATTTGCGGAGAAAATTTTGGGTCGTGATGAAGATGCGATAAGAACATTTGAAGAAGTCCTACAAATTGCTACCAGAGAAGAAGTCGATTTCGTCTTACTGGGTATCTTTGTCCTTTTTTAAATCTGTTTTAGTCTAAAAACATTTATGTACAGGTAAAATCCTTCTTGTACAGGACTAAATTGCAAAACCTAAGTTATCAACTTGATATAATGATAAGTAATCATGATGAGCAACAACCGATTAGTACTGAAGCATGGTGAACATCTTCACGAAAGTGCTAGCCAACATATTGGGTTTGAGACTACTTAAGGACAGATGTTTAAATCCATTAATATTTAAACGAAAAAGTGCTAGAATTGATTGTATGAATCTAGAACAAAGCCAATTTAAGGCGGTGACTTATATCACGAAAATAACCCATCTCGTGAGATGCAGCACCGTGTTACACGATTACTTCGTCGATACTGCCTCAATGATCGTCCTGTGGCTCTTCGTTTTTTGAGTGATCCAGCTGTAAATTTTGCACACAGTGCTTTCGGCAATGTTAATTACGAGGTAGTATTTCCTTAATTATGCTCATTAAACGGTTCTTAAATTTTATCTCATTGGACATAAATGTAAATAACCTTGTGATTCTAATAATATATTTGTTAATATCATGCTCAAACAATTCGATCTCGATCTTGTCGGCGCTATTTTCAAATATGATGAGATAATATAATTGTATTTAATGGAAAGAGTCGTCTATTGTATTTAAACTATTATGCTTACTAAGCTATTATATTGACAAAGCGGATCTGCAAGAATGTGTAAAATTGCTTCATATACTTCTATGCATCAATTTTCGTACATAGAATTACATTTCATATTTAGGATAGGAACATTAACGTTGGTTTACCGATATTCACAATACATGGAAACCACGACGACCTTACTGGAAAGGTTAGGTTTGAGTTTGATCATTTTCTGTAGCGCATTCACCATATATATATTGAGGATCAAGTTACTGCTTCAGTGCACTCGGTTCGTCAGCATGCAGTAGTACCCTAAGCATACATGTTGCTAATCTTTAGGTTGTTGCTAATGATATTCTGAAAAAAAAAATGGTTAGCGAAAATGCTGCTCATGTCTTTCATATTGATTTCAATACACTTTTGATGTGAGAAAATTTTAAGGGTTTAACAGCGCTTGACGTGTTACATGAATCAGGCCTCCTCAACTTATTTGGTAAATTTGAAGAAATTGACCAGTTTGTTATTTCACCGTTACTTCTGATGAAAGGAAAAACGAAATTAGCACTGTATGGCATTGGTAGTCAGCGGGATGATCGCTTATGTAGAGCATTTCGAGGTTCTCTTTAAAACTTTAAATGATATTAGTTAGGTTTTCCTTATCAGGATGGGCTTCTCTAGTGATCAGTTACCAACATAGAAAGTAAGTGAATGGTTATTTTGTTCATGGAAGTACAAAGTTCATGCCATGTTTTGTAACCCCGGATAAATGGTAAAATATTTTCTAGAAGAGCAAATTCGATTTTTGCGCCCCAAAGAAGATACGGAGTCATGGTTTAATATATTAGTTTTACATCAAAATCGACCAGTGCGAACACGTGAGCGATCAACTGGAGGACATCTACCGGAAAACCTTATTCCATCATTTTTTGATCTCATTATTTGGGGACACGAACATGAGTGTAAAATTGGTAAGTTGTTTGATTTCTTTCAGTTACTGGTTCTTGAGTGCTCATGTAAATGAATATTTTTACATGAGGATTGGATGGTTGCAAACATAAATTTCATAGAATTATAGCTCCATTTTTTGCTTAACTTGAGTTGTAATTCGAATTTTAAATTTCTTCATCCCATTCATCTGGTTCTTCATACACTTCCCTTCTAAAAAGAAGATATATAAATTATTTCAAATAGTTACATTGGTGACAATAGGTTTAATATGGTAATTGTTTGCAGATCCACAATATTACGAAAGTGATGTTAGTGCTTGCGGTGATGGTAAGGGTTAATAAGTTTGTTAGAATTTTAGCTTTTTTTTCATTTTCAAATGACATTCTTTTTGAATTTTTTGTATATCATTTTCCATTTATGGGTCGTGTACGTTCCAGGCTTTTACATAATACAGCCGGGTAGTACTGTAGCTACTTCACTTTCACCAGAAGAAGCTAGGCAAAAGCATATTGCTCTAGTAACAATTAGTGGACGCAAATTCTTTTCTCAAAAAATAGCTCTGGAAACACCACGGCAAATGTTCTTCGCTGATTTAGCAATTACTGTTAAACCACCTTCTACTGCTTCAAGGAATATTCGACCAAAAAACATGCCTGTTCGTTTGCTGTGTTTTTTAGTTTGTGAATTATATATCTGAAGACATTCCCCATCATTTTTACCTTTTTTTCAACGGTGTTTATGCTGTTTGTTGTATCGAAATTTTTAAGGATGAAAAATTGATAGCAGCAGAAGTTGAGAAGATGTTGGCAGAAGCTGAAAAAATCAAAACAGCAAGGCAAGCTTACCCCCCGTTGTTACGCCTTCGAGTAACATATCCCGAATCATGGGCTAATATTATGGTAAGCTGCTTCGATGACAAGTTGCTGATATAGTAATTATAAAAGGTTGATTGTCATAGGAGTCAGCATGTTTGTCAAAGAATTATATGTTTTTTTCTAGAAACAATTTACTATTTTAGAAATTAAATTGTCGACAGTTTGGTGCCGCATATGCAAAGCGAGTAGCAAATCCATCCGATATGATAAACGTTAAAATAATGAAATCAAAAAAAGAAGAGAAGAAGAGAGATGGTTTCAAGGCTATTACAAATGTGGAAAAAGCAACAACGATTGAAGAAATTGTAAAGTTTCTCTTTAAAAAGTATTTGAGGCAGGGAAACTGTTGGACAATACAACACTTCTCTCTTAGCTGAGATTGATGACATTTCTATGCCCTCAAATGTTTATTTCTTTTTGGTTTGATTTTCTTCCAATGATTAATTGTTTCTGTTCAAGTTTTAACTTGGTGATGGATTGAAAATATGACGTAATTGTATTGACTTTAGGGCAGCATTATTACAATTACATTCTGTTATTGCAGGTCCACTTGTCACTTCCCACATTATACTTATAGAAGGTTTATACTATTGTTTATTTCACGCGACCATTTGTTTGAAATACATATATTGGACTTGTATCAAATAAATGGTTGCATAAAATAAACATATAGTGTATACTTTTATCAGAATTTTTTGCATAGTTTTTTATGTCTATTCCAGGTTAACACTCACTTTTCTGCACAGGACAACGACACACTTATGGTGCTCGATGCAGAAACACTAAACGATATTGTCAAATTTCAAGTTGAACAGGAAGATGGAAAACGAGTTAAAAATAAACCGCTCATTGAAAATTTAAGTGTTAAAAAAAAGCAGTTGATTGATGCTCTTTGCAAAGTTTCATACGATGACTTACTTTCCTTCGATAAAATTGTGAGTATTTTCATAATTTATTTACACCTTAGTGTTATACAAAATGACCTTCAAAGTAAGTGTTTACGCAGAGATTAACATTTTTGAATCAAATCAAAGTTCTCATTTGTATGCATGGATGACCCTTTCCTTTCCTATTACTGTTGTTCATTTTTTTCAGCCAAGCCACCATTTTTTGGAACAGTTCGAAGATTTAATAAATTCCGATATCAAAAAGATCCGGAGTGTTACTATGTAAGGACCAAAAATTGCTGAGTAAATGATGTATGTGTTACCTTTATTACCCTGTTTTGTAACAGTTCAATACCCTGTATGCATATAATGAATGTAGAAATAAATTTTTTGGTTTGTATTTGGAAATTTTTAAATGTTGCAGTTGTCTTTCGTTTATCAGATACTCAATGAAATGCATTTTAAACAGTCTCTCCAAGTCGATATAAATTGACTTAAATTTTAATTGCTGTTCTTTTTTTTATGAAAAACTGTAGATGTGGAGGAAGCTCTTTAATTCGAAGAGAAATATCACTGCTCATAAAACTGAGAAATGGTGCTGACATTGGCAAGAAGCGGTGAAGAGCCGTAGGAAGTACAGTTATCAACTACTTACAATTAAGTATGCTGTCGATAGAAGTGTAAGAATGTGTAGGCCGGAAACGGATCTGTCATAAATGATTTTTTTCTCTTTAAATGAACATATTACAGAAGAGCAGATGCAAGTAGAGCAGGAAAGTCATCGTAAAAGTGTTGTTGTTGATTTGCAAGAACAAATTGATTCGATTGCACCAAATAAATATTTCACGCAAGTGGCAGCTGCTGGCAGTAAAGGATGTTTGTCAACTTCCAATTTAATTTAATTTTAATTTAATCTTGTGGGTATTTGGTGAACTGCTGTAGTATCTTTATAAAATATTAGATGAAGTATTTCGAATGTTTATGATGTTTCAGTGTTAAAAATTTTTGCAATCGAAGAGAATGGGTTCAATTTCGTTGCTGACTTTCGTTCAGTTCGTAGTCGGCGATTGAATTTAATGTATTCAGCAAGCCATGTGTCGTGGAGTCGTATAATCGGTTTATTTTTGATCTGTCATTTCTTTTTTTTTGAAATTAGTTATATAATATGGTAAAATCAAAAAACGAAAGCTGTATTAAATGCAACTTTCCAAACTTCAATAGCTACTGCAAATAACATCTCTCTATGCTTTCTAATTTTGGTATTTAAATTAGTTCATGAAGTTTGAGCTATTTTCGTAGGAGACACTGTAAATATTACTTTTTTAGAGCTCATTTTTTGTAGATAATATGATAGCTACAACATCAACGAATGGAGCTGTGGTTCTGTGGAATGTCGATAAAGCTGCAATGCGTATTATTTTTTTGTATTTGTTGACTTGATGATTGAATATAAAAAATTAATTTAGAAGTATACAGAGGAAACTATTGGGATAGATCCTTTTTATATAAGTGCAGTTATGAACCTGTTTACAGACCATACCTACAAGGCGCATACTCGTTCAGCGACCAAAGTATGCTTTCATCAGACTGATCACAACACATTAATTAGTGGAGCCAAAGATGCAGCAGTGATTCAGTACGATTTTCGGATGCCTGAACCGGTCAAAAAATTCATGTAAGCTGGTGCATTGTTAGGTTCTAGCAACAATATATCTATATTGCTGCCATAAACACACTTTTTTGATGGTGGTTTACTCGATTTTCAAAGGTTTTGCACGGCATTCATTTTCTTACACCACTGCATAAGTTATTTTAAACTGAATTTTATTCATTCGTTTTCAGGAGTGGTTCATGTGATCCTGTTCGTGACATGCAATTTGGTATTCATCCTAGCCATTATGATATATTTGTAGCTGCGGATGATGGCGGTTCTGTGCGTTTTTGGGATTTGCGTAAAAATGATCGACCTCTATACCAGTTTGTAGCGCATCATGGTCCATGTAATATTGCACTAAATCCAAGTTATGACGATCAGAATCTAATTGCTACTGCTGGCAGAGATAAATTTATAAGGGTAATTCAATGTATAAGTGCAATTTTATGTTTGTAAATAGTTTATTTCTACTTATAGTTTATTTATATTTTTTACATATATTTGTAAAGGTAATTAATTTCTTCAAGAAAGAGTAACTTATATTTGAATAATAATAAATTGGTATAACCATATTTGTATCTGTTGATAAACATATTTCAAGAACTGTTGATAGAATTGAAGATCTGGAAATGGTTTGATCGTTCCGAAAGTCAATTAAATTCATCGATGTATTCGGTGGAAGCTACAGCATCTGTTTCCCGAGTTTACTGGAGGCCAATGCACAAATATCAGGTAGCTTGAAGATATTTGTTTTTATTGATTGGATATTTGTAAAATTTAGTTCAACTTTTTACTGCAGCAATTAATGATGTTTGTTTATACCAAGTCTAGTTACATGATTGCTCTTAGGTAGCAAGCTGTTCTGTAGTAAGCGATACAAACATACACGTTTGGGATATACGAAGACCATTTTTGCCTTTTGCTAATTTCGATGAACATCGTGATATATGCTCTGGTAAGTTTAAAACTATGATTATACCATCTTTGATCTATTTGTGCCTCATAAATAAACAGAAAAATATGTGGTTTTCTAGATTTGGCTTGGAAAGAAGATGATTCAGAAATATTCCTATCGGCTGGTAAAGATGGATTATTAGTAATGCATTTCGTGGAAAATGCTCATCATCCAATGAACCACGTAAGTGATATCGCAGTTGACATATCACCTGCTGGTACTATAGCTGTTGCAGGTAATGACTGTGTACTTCAAATATACGTGCATCATTTATCACAAATATAACAAAAACAAGTAACACATTTTAGTTATCAAGCTTCATTTTAAATTCTGGAGTTTCAGAGTGGTACTTTTGTCCGACTGAGAAGACGAGCAGCAAATATAAAATAAGCTTCATTTGTAGAAATAAGAAATATCGAGTTTAGGAAATGCTTTTGTAAAGATGAATGAAAAGCCTAATAGATCCAGTCAATTACCTTACCTTTTCAAGCCGTAATTTTTTATGCGCATGATACAGAGCGAGTTATCTTGTAGATCTTTTATTTTTATTGAAATTTTTAAAAAGTTTCTTGAAAGTTATAAATTAAGATGGCATAATGAAATTGCATTATTCAGACATTCCCAGTGAATAGTTTTATACTGTTCCAGTAAGCAGTCAGTTGAATTTAAAAAATGAATCACTGGTTGAACGAGAGAAAGCGCGCAAGGGTGAAGCATATGCACCAAGGAGACGGAAATACGACCCGTTCCAGTCAAGCATTCCCAGTTATTTGATTTGCTGTAGACCAACTGAAACAAATGTTGAAGTTTCACCACAACACTTTATTATATTAGCTAAAAGGTTTCACAAATTTTTTCTCTACATATATTAATGTTTTATTATTTTCCTTAATCGATAAGACTTGAGTTTCATTCTACTTGTTTTACTTTGGTCGTTCAAACTTTCACTTATAGCACTAATGAATACATTCAGCACATCTTAATATTCATTCTCTTTAAGATGGAAAATTTTACAGTTTTCGATCAATTACAGTAAGGTTGTACGATTTAGGTACAAATTGTATGGTGAAGACCCTTCATCATTATGTTTTCATAATAGTCGTATAGCTGAAGATATAAATAAATATGATATTGCTCACACGTGGCGTGTTGTCGGTCTCATCTGTGGATTTACTTCATTTTTTGAAAAACCGTCGAACGGAGAAATATCTCCTGGTAATCATGAAAATACAGACAGTAAGTACAGATGAAATATCAATTTTTTAGTGTGAGTGCTTTGTATAAAAGCTGTTTTTTTCAAAATATTTTTTGGCAAATAATTCATTAAGTGCCATGATTCGAAACTTCAAGAAAAAGACAAGCAAGAGCTTAAAAAGTTTCGTTAAGCTAAAGATAATGGTGTTACTGCGGGCGATGCGGTAGCGAGATCTCGCTTTCCCTCGAGTTTATCATCTAGCGGAGTGGTACGAAATGTGGATGGTCAAGATGTTACCGAGTCGATATTTTCCGGCTTAGTTCCACAGATGGCTTCTGCTGCATCAGATTTGTTTTTTGGTGATAACGAGCTGAATTGTGACGGACTGAATACTGACGTTTCCGAATTCATACCCCCGTAGTTAGTAATTAAAGCTTCGAAAAGATTTCCGAAAATTTTTTTTAATGTTTATTTAGTTTTAAACATGCGTGATCTTGAGCGTTCAGTGATTTCATGAAGGAAACATGACTTCTCTAAATATTACCAACCATATAGCTAGTTTTATCAAGTGCGGATTTGAAGTTTTGTTCTCTGAAATGTGTTTCTCTTGCAGCGATTTCAAAGCTCCAACAAGTTTGAAAATGGAAGCTTTTGCAGTCCGACCATATGAAGAATTCGAAGTTGGTGAAACAAGTTGCTCTCCGAGTTCCGAGGATCTTGATGACAGGATGCCAAACTATACAAGCGAATTGAAACGATGTCAGATTGGTAGCTTTTCTTTGTCGACATTTTCCTTTACATTGAGCTCAAGAAATGATGCGAGAAGTTAATATATTAAATTCTGCAAGTTGCCATGATCATATGTGCGCAAGAACAAGATTTTAAGAGGTTCATTACAGTTATAGTCACTTCATAAAATGGAAAGGTTTAATTGTTAGCACCACTGTAGAGACATAGCAATCCTATTTCATAATAAAGAGCGACGGAAATTGCTAAATCTTATAATGAAGAAATTGTAGTGGCTATAGAAGAAGTCAAGAAATATAATGATACAAAAAATTCCAATGTAACGATAGTTGTAGATATATCAGGAAAGAATAGTTAAAGCAACAGAGTGAGAATAGCAAAAGTATATATCCAAGAGTCATAAAATATCTTGTAATTAAATTCAAATAAATTTTAGTGCTAATGTTTTTTAAGGAAATTTGCGAATCAGACCTGAGCTTGCTTGCACTCCATCATGGGATCCACTTCCTTTATTGTGTTCTATGTTCGATTTTTACTCTGATTTGGTAAGCTTTTAAGTGTATTTCATCGGAAATTTGATTCAATTTCGCAATTGTGTTTGAGCAAATTAAGGTTATTTGGGTGTTATACCGAAGTTATACGATTGGACTTGCGGAGTTTTTTAAACTCTAATTTGTCGAATTAAAAACGTGATAGATTGATTTTTACATTGCACACAGTGAAATTTATATAATTTGACGGTAAAATTATGTGCTTCATTATAAAAACTCCAGTCATATCTTTTTAATCGAACTGAATAGACGTTAGACGGCTTTAATACTTTACAACAAGTTTTTACACAATTATAAAATAGGAATTGTACAATTAGTACGATGAGCTGTATATGAATGAGAAAAAAATTCATTACAACAAATGTTTTACAGGGTGATGTACAAACATGCGTATCTGTGCTGCTAGTGCTGGGAGAAAAATCGAAGGAGTTCATCGATTTAGGCACTCAGAAGCTGTGGTTCCTGGATTATATTGGTAATCGTTGTATTTTAGATATTAATTTTTCGGTTATTATATTACACATATCTTTTATACGTGTGCTACTGTTTAAAACAATAATTTCATAGTATTATGCTACACTGATATAAATTCAGAAACTCCTTTCGACGATAAATGATAAACTTCAACACATTGAACTTAATTCTGATTGTATATGTGAGAAATGAGACTGTATAATAACGATGGCTATAAAAATATGTTCCTTGTTTTTAGAATTTGTTGAAAACGAATAAAATGATATTTTCTTGACTGAATGATTTGAAAATTAAAATTTTCTATGGATCAATTTGAGGTAAAGTCGTTTAATATATGTTGGTTTGATAAAATATACTGTATAGGTATGCTTGAGTGTTATGAATTATGGAATACAGCCGCCGAAGTAATCAAATTATGTTGGATTGCAGCTGTTAATAATCTAAGCAACGAGGTATTTATTTTTATTTCAAGCATTCATCGTCAAGCTTATTTCCCCTGGCAGTGTTAAAGTCAAATCAATTGTTTTTCGTGTAATCCTCACTGAACGAGCCTTTTCCTTGAACTGATGATTTAGCGGAGATTGCTAAGTTCCAATCATTTATTTCTATTTTTAGTCTTGTTTCGACTTATCAGTTTTTGTGATTGATAAGTTTATAATAATACTACTTGTTACCGTATTTTAGAGTACTTCAGTCAGGTTACTGTGTGCCAAATGTAAGACAGTGTCTGTGACATCATCACCGTACTGCAAGAAATGTCTCAAGAAGTTCAATTTTAACTGTTCCCTTTGGTACTATTTTTTAATTCCCGTTGAAGTTCCATTTTTTATGTAAGGACAACAGGTGAGCCGGTCATTGTGATTGGAGTCATAAGCCCTCCCTAAACAATGGCATATTTCAGTTCCTTGCCAGTTTACGGTCTTTGGAGCTGGTGTCGTGGATGTACACATGGTGGTCATCCTCATCATTATGCAGAATGGTTTGCTTCAAACAAAAAATGCCCAACTGGATGTGGTCATTCCTGTGTTCAATAACGCGACAACAATTATTCAAGGTGTCACGCTATTGAAATTGTTTGATTCAAAGGAAAACTTCGTACCTAATCACTTTTAGTGTTGTATGATGATTGGATCGTAATGTTTGCCCCCTATGGATAGCTTATGCGCTTCTATTTCTTATTGTACAACTGATTGAAGCTCAAGATATATTTTATAATACTCGTGAAGCATTTGAGTATATAATGATAAATGAATTAATAAATCAGATGATGTTAAATTTTCCTTTTTGTAATGTAATAATATGAAGAAAATTTCCGAAAAAGAATAAAACGTGATAAAAAATTCGAAGTTATACTAAAAATGTTACTGCGCCATTCGATTGTTCAATACAGTACATTCCCAGCGGTGACAATCACATGTCGAATATAGCCGTATATTTATTTTGACAAAAAGAATTATCCTGTAAAACTTTCTTGAAATTTATTGTAAAAATTTCTGAAGAAATAGATGTTAGGATCAGTGGGTGCTACAAAGCAAATGCTGAAATGTGCCACATTAATCAAGTGTCAACAACACTTCCGCACATTTTGCCTACGAAGTAGTATTTTCCGTATACGAACAGTACGAAGAAAGTCAAAAGCACGTAATGTATTACTGCTGTACGGTGGTCTATTGATTAAACCGATTATACGGAATGCCTTTTGTAAAGATCAGTTGGTAAGTCTTCATTATTAGAAGTTATTGGTAGTTATTTCAATGAATTCAGAAAGTATCTTCGAAAAAGATTCATTTAAATGCTTACCGCTTTCACTCTTTGCTTAATTTCCTGATCGGCTTCATTTAATCATTCATTCACGTAAATTTATGATAGATTGAATGCGTTAATTACATATAAATTTAGAGCTTCAATAACTGTAGTATCAACTACCCAACACTTAATTTATGACTTATAAGTACAGGTGAAGAGGGCAAGGGAAGAGAATCAGCGGTTGATTACTTTATCGTTTCTTGAGGCAGCATTACACGATAATGGTTATTTCGGTGTTCGTGTTGTCATATATTTCTACAAGACAGTTGTGCGAGCAATCAAAATAATACTAAGGTTTTGCTTATTTCATGTTGTGAAAGGATTCAAAAATCATTTATCACCGATTGTTAGAGTATATTGCCACATTTATGCTTGTTTCGTTTTCATTTAGCTTAGCTTATCGTAGTTATATCGAACATACTTTCCTTAAGTGTGAATTACAAAGTGATCCTAATTGGATTTATTACATTTTAACAAAGGAGAAAAGAACAGATATGATTAACGAAAAAAAAACTGAATTTATTTCAATTCTCGTCATTCTTTCTTTCCTTTTCAAACTATAACCACAGTTAATCTCGAATTTATTTCACTGTCTCTCACTTTTATGTACTAACCAGGATGTTTTGGATTTAGCTAGGTTGCTTAAAGTATACCAAATATATACAGTAAATACAAGGAGAGTACAACTTTTTGCTTTATTATGTTGTCTCAAATATACAGATTGATTTAATAACCGTTTTTAACAGGGCTGAATATTTGCATTTATGAAGTAGCAATTTCTTACCTCTATTGGGGCGTACTAGAATCTCATATATTCTATCCACATGTTAAATTTTTTTTGAATCTTTTGTGAGCAAACATGTATTTTATATCATTTCATGAAATTGAATAACTATTGTTTTCGGAATAATGTCTTATTTTTTTCAGAATAGTATCATTATCACTGCTCTTTAGCCCGTTATTGATTACTTTTCCCATTGCTTATGTTTGGAGTGGTTTTGCGGAATTGTGGTGGAGATGGATGTTGTGGATATTGCAAAGAAGTGGTCCAACCTTTATAAAATTAGGCCAGTGGGCAAGTACACGGCGCGATATCTTCGCGAAGGGTTTTTGTGACAGAGTGAGTTATTATATTAAATGCCTCATATGTTAGGAAAAAATAAACTTCTGTCATGGTACATATTTAATTTTTTAGAATACATCTTCGTATTATGGTTTACTTTGTGCACTGTAAATGCAACAATGTTTTGTATATTAAGATGTCAGTTTTGCATACAAAAACAACATATCGTCCATGGCATTTTTCACAACATGCACTCGATAATTTATTTGGTGACTCCCGATGGAAAGATTTCGTTGTGTCGATAGAAACTGATCCCGTTGGTTCTGGATGTATTGCTGAGGTACAATAACAGCTAAATATGTATTAGTAACAGGAAAAAATTCAAATAGAAACATAATCAGATGATTGAGCGTTAGAGAAAAAACGAAGGTGAGGGGAAAAATAATGACAAGTTGCTGTGAAAATCTGATATAACTTTCAAAGTTAGCCAAGTTTTGAACTGCTTGTGTTCTGCTTATTAAAGCACATTTTTATCGTTCTTGAAACTATATATGTGTTTGACGGCATTGTAGACTGACAGTTTCGTCACCGTATTACCTGCTACAACATGCATTCGAGGAAACTGGACCAGAAAACTATGTACTGCACTGGCATTTATCTTATCACGTTTTTGTTTGTGATCGAAATGACACTATATTCAGTAATTCTGTTGCGAATTTACATAATGTCTCATTTCTGCAGGTGTATAAAGGTGTCCTTGATGTAAACGCTTTCGAGGAGATTACGGGCATTCATTTACCATTTACGAAGAAAGGATATATTGACATCGCAATCAAGGTAACTGTTTTAATTCTACTTAAAAAAGCCTTTTTGAGTTTTATTAGTTGAGAGACACATTGTTCATTATTGCAACTGTTTCGATTAGACTGCAAAAGATGGAATCCGTGAGATCATCGATATTGACTTATCGATAATACAATGTGCTGTTCGCTTAATGGAAATGATCATGCCCCGATTATCGTGTATAAATCCAGTATCTTGTTTAAATCAGTTCAGAGAAGTGCTTGAGCTGCAGGTAGATTTAAGGAACGAGGCAAGAGCTCTAAAAGCAAGTTTTTTTCTTTCCATTAATACCTGCTATCATAGAAAGATATTTTGGTAAATAAGAGAATGTCTTCTCAAATATGCCCATTACTACTAATACGGAATCTCTATTTCTTAAGAATTGTTTTTGAGAAAAAAACGGCTCGTTCATAGTTCAGCTGTACCTTTTCATAGTCTCTCTTATTCTGTAAGAGAGAAACTAATCTTTATTTTATTTTATTGCAGAGATTTGGTAGTAATTTTGATCCTGACAAAACAAGAGTTCGGTTTCCTGAAGTCATATGTTATTCTAGAGATGTCATCATCGAAACTTTTGAAAATGGTCTATACATCAACAGATTAGTTACTGACGAACAGCTGGTAGTGCATCATGCTTATTGGCAATCCGTTTTTTAATATTTTAGAAATAATTAAAAATATATGTATTTTTATAAACTGAACAGTCTGCGGGTGTAAACCACTTAAACGAAGTTATTATCATTTATAGATGGAGCAAAATGAATTGAAGAAGAAAGTTGCGCTCATTGGAGTAAGAGCTTTGTTGAAAATGGTTTTTGTAGATAATTTTGTACATGGCGATCTTCATCCTGGCAATATACTTTTAAGGTTTATTCATACACACCTGTTTCGAACAAAATAGAAAGATTGTAAGTGTAAACGACATATTTTCATCCTTTTGCAAAAGTTATGTCTTTAAAATATTTAGGCTCGATAATCCTAATCAGCAGTCGACCGAATGGTTCAATTCTTTTCGAACTTCATTTAATAAATTGGTTTGTTAGCACATTCGGTGTTTATATCTACCTATTTACGGTGCAGGGGCTAGAATCTCTTCTCCATGTTTATCAATTCTTATGCTTCAAAATTATCCAGTGTTATATACACATGCCAAGTCATTTCCTCAACTCATTTTACTTTATTCGAGTGCTTATAGTTATACCAGTAATTTAAATACATTTATATTTCCAGAAAAAAATATTAAAAAGTTTTGTCATTATGAGCGATGGTATCCGGATCTCATATGACGACTACGGTCTGGATGGGTCCGGAGAACCTACGTTAGTCATATTGGATACAGGCATTGCCTTTGAAGAAACAGCAGAGAATCTACAAAAACTTCGTCTTCTTTTTCGAGCAGTTGTCGACAGAAGAGTTAGTAGATCTAGTACTTGTGCGATCGAGTTTGATATTATAAAAAATACGGATAAAGTACTAATAAATATGGGCCCTTTTCTACGATATATGTTGACTGCTGATGCTGAAGACAATAATTTTGTTATGACGATTTTTTAAAACTTTCCTGATCACTTGTAACCTATTTAATCATGTTACTTTGTTTAGAAATGATACATTTGCTGCACATTTGGGCCTCGAAATGAGAAGTATCGATATATATGAGCTATAATTTAGGGGAAAGGTCACGAATTTACAGGGTCGTGATGTTGGCGCATTATTACTATTACATTCGCCAAAACAGTACTGCAAAGATCCAGAACAATTTTATGATGAAGTGAATGAGATCGTTCAAACAGCACGCTCCAAAAGCAATTTGAGAAGGGTACACTCTTGCTAAAAAATTAAGTCTGCTATGGTCACTTATTTTTTTCATACTGAGATACTAGCATACTTGTGTTGATTGTTCACTCTGTAG
>JABVXW010000131.1:93883-147266 GCA_013365375.1 Litomosoides brasiliensis | reverse complement strand
TTTGTGCTTGATAAGATGATAGCATACAGGACATGTTGATGGACACAATCCTACGTTGATTAAATGACCAAATCTTAGGGATTTTTATAATCTTTGTTATGCCTCTCTCGGGCTTCCTAACAAATTGTGAAATTATGTTAAAGTATGGTGAAAAGCACTGCAGATATTTTATTAATATTGTTTGTACTGTTTTTAAAAAGATCGGCCATGCTATGTACCGCACTTGTTTATAGGCAGAGAAGGTAGGGAGTAGAATATTTTATGCTTTCGAAACCATAATTAACGCTTTCATCATTTCCTTTTGATATATATATATAAACGCATTCTAAAAAATGTAAAGAAGTTAAACAGGTAATAGGTATTTGCACAGTAAGTTCACTTTTTCTTCCTTTGTCGCTTTAAGAAGTAAGTAATTATAATAATTAAGAAAGATGGATACAGTGAAATGGACGGTTATGCTTCATTGCCGACTTATTTTTATTTAAACATATGTTAATATAACTTTACATCAATTGATGTTTTTTGAACTTTTCCTCAATAGATGTTAATAATTTATAATAATTAAGAAATATTATATTTCAACTTTATAAATACCAAATATTTATTTACTTATTTTGTGCTCTTCCCAAAACTTTATTATGAAAAGTTTTATTTCAAATTTCAGAAAATTGCGCTCTACAAACTCATGAAGGATGCGATCGATCGCTCAATCAAGTATGCTCAATGAAAGACGGGAAACCTTGCTGCGTCTGTCCAGCAACATTTGAACAACATCCAATTACACAGGTAAATATAAATATTTAGTGATAAACATTGATATTTGTGAACTGTTGAGATTCTTGCAACTTGCTGGTTACTACGTTTGATTCACGCACTTTGGCTCTCACATAATCCAAAACGACTTTTAGCAGTTTTTCAGCTCAGGTGAGACCGTAATCTGTTTTATAATGTAGTAGTAAGGCATAGAGATCCTAAATTCTGGAACATTCTAAGTAATAAATAATTTATCTTGAAGGAAGTGTCGTGGGTAGACTGAATTCTAATACGCGGCTTCATTTTTTCCTTCAGGCTTGTGGTGGTGCTTTATGTAATCCACAACTTATATCCTCATGTCCAAGTCCTGAAATATGCCACTTGACGCCATATGGAAATTATAGATGTGCATGTCCACCTAACTTTGTGCGAGATCAGAAGTCCGGTATTTGCAGTAGGTTTTTTCACAATTTTTCGATTTTTTCGTTTTTCAAACTTTTAAAACAATTTTTTTGACTTCGCAATTTTTGGCGATCTACAATACGCTAAGTAAAAATCGTAAGTAAAAATACGTAAGTAAAAATCCTTAGCAAATACAGTACTTCAATTTTTACGAATATCATTTTTAGCAACTAAACATGTGCCTTCAATGCCTGGAATAATGCCGGATACAGATGAATGTGGACAAAGGAAACCGTGTGGTGAAAACGAACATTGTGTCACGTCTTCATCAGGAAAACGAATTTGTCAGTGTCTGTACGTTTTTTGAAGAAATTTGAAAGGACGGAAAAAGTAATGAAGATAGGTAATAGGAAAGAATTGCAGGGAGGTGAGGAGAAAGAAATCAAAATTTTCAAAAATTCTTAATGTTGAGGAAAAAATTGTACTGATTTCCGAATGGAAAAAAATTTTTCGAAAACATACCAACCGCATGCGTGCGTAAACCTATACGTCAGGCAACAATAATTTTAACTTTGACTTCATTTATTCATCACTGTTAACTTTACAGTTAATGTTTTAGGCCTAACTATATAACTGGTCCAAGTGGTAAGTGCAAACCAAGTGGAACATGCGAGCCGTATTTGCCGGATGCTTGCGATTATCGAAGACATGAAGAATGTCTTCCGGATAATAATGGGAGATTCTTTTGTCAGTGTGCCGCTAATCAACAACGGCATCCTTTAACCAATATTTGCCGTAAGTTATGATTGAACTAAAATCGGATGGCGTCATCGAAAAAGAAATGTGGAATTTAACACGAACCATGTTGATAGAACAATTGTAGATAAATGTAGCCAGATGAGCATCATTCATAATTAAGGTACTTAATTGATTAGATAATTAGCACTTGTAAGATGAAGTGTTAAAAACATATTCGTTAGTGACGGATGAGTGCGCTGCCGGAACGCATGATTGTGATAGAAATGCTAACTGCATCAATACGGATGAAGAATACATTTGTACCTGTAAACAAGGCTACATCGATGAAAGCCCAGATCAGTTGCGAAAACCCGGAAGAGTTTGCCGATTACGTATGTTTTTTTTCTTACTCAATAGTAAGCATTATAGGTGCTATCGTATTATTCAAGACAAATCAATGTGTTGTATTTCGGATGCGGATTTTGAATTTCGCTTCCACAATTGCAAATAACCTTTTGTTTCGAAATTTTGAAAAGTTAAAATTGTTGAAATTTTTATCTGCCAAATTAAATTAAATGCTGAAAATTTTCAGGGTAATTGCGCGATTTTATAAATTTCAGAGACAGATGAATGTGCTGAAGGGACCCATAATTGTTCAGCAAATGCTGATTGCATTAATTTGCCAAAAGGATTTTTATGTCGATGTAGAAATAATTTCGTAGACTTCAGGTAGGTATTTTACGAAATCCATAAAATCATTCGATTCTATGTATCGCTCTTTTCTTTGAAAACTTAGGATGATTTCTAAATTGTGTGAATTACGGAAATATGAGCATATCCCAAGTATTACCAGTGAGTAATAGGGACATATAGTAATCGGAATAGCACTGGACAAATCAAATAAGGAAGTCTGAAAACTTTTTTCTTTTTTTCTCGAATGTTACCCTAAAATATCTTTTACTTCCTGACTTTCTTCATCTCCGTTATATTGTGTTGATAAAGCGGAAAATTTTTAACTCGAAATTTGATAATTAAATAAACAAAATCCATTTTTTGCAGTCCAAATCCGCAGCACTTTGGTGGCACATACTGTAAAGCGCAGGTGAATGAATGTGCTAGCAAATCACTAAACACATGCAGCAACAATGCTATTTGCATCGATACGATGGAAAGTTACAAATGTCAGTGCAAAGAAGGTTTCATTGATCATGACGAACTTCGAAACCCAGGAAGAATCTGCGAACAAGGTATCCAATATTACACCTATAAATCTATCTTAGAGATGGATTTGATATTTTCAAATTTTATTGCTAATACCTTCTATCACATGGTAAGTTTCTCTGGACTTACTTGATTGCCTATTTATTTACCTTATCATTGATATTGCTAGCTACCACAAATGGATGTTGTAAAGGGTGTTTGTTATTAGCTTTTAGGTACTGATTGTTTTTTGTAAATTGTATGTAAGCTTTCAGCAAATCGCCTCTGTTCATCACACCAAAATGATTGTCATAAAAATGCGAAATGTATTGAAAAGGGTACCAACGAATACATCTGCATCTGTGATCCAGGTTTTATTGATAAAAGCATTGATCCATCCAAACCAGGTTATTTTTCAAACTGTTTTTATTACCAAAATTATTATCATCCTTTCAGAGGCCTAAAAATAAATGGTTTTTTTTTGAGTGCTTTCTTAAAAAAGTACAAAGAATGCTTTCTTAAAACTAATTCATTTTAAAATAAACCTATCTTAATCCTAAGCTCCCATTGCCTAATTTCTTTTACGGCACCATACTTCCGGCATTGGAATTATTTGTAAATGCTAACGTTCGAAATGAAATATTTAGGTCGTATTTGTTTGGAACGTATTTGCGGTGATCCATCAAAGCATGACTGTCATCCCGCTGCGGTATGTACCGAAGTTCCAGAACCACAGCGTTACACATGTTCATGTCGTAATGGTTATATCGATAAAGATCTAGGAAAGCCTGGTTAGTTCCCCTCCTATGACGAGTTTTAGATTCTATGAGACTTTTTTTGTTTCTTAAAATCTTCCCACTTAAATTTGTCAATGTTTTCTTAAGGTATTTTTTTTATTGTGGAAATTTTCACTCCACAAAATATTTTATTCATATGATTGTCAGAATACCTGGTAGGCGTTTGTTTCAGGTATTTTCATGCTTGAAATTTTTCCAAACTACAATACTTTCCCCCAATCAGCATTTCTTTTGAATTGGTCAACTTCAGAGTGAAATGTTTCAGGACGCGTTTGCAAAGAATTGGTGAATGAGTGCTTGGATCCATCATTAAATGATTGTGATCCGGCAGCTACATGTAGTGACCTGAAAGAGGGATATACATGTACTTGTCCACCAAATTCCAAAGATCTTTCTACGGATAGCCAAAAACCTGGACGAAAATGTTCCATTGTTAGTATGCAAGTTATTCAATTTATAATTAGTAAAATTGTATAGGCCAAAGTGATTTTATTCTATGCTAACCTTCATTTTCTGCTTTTGTTATTTGCATAATTCCAAGCAAATTAAAATTATAAAGTCTGATAAAGAAGTTGGTCAGGGAGTGAGGAGAGTTCAAAATTTTCATGTAAATAAGTAATCAACTTCCAGTTATGTGAACCTGCTAAACTTTGCAGTTGGTGAATGAATGTGGAAATCCACATTTGAACAATTGTAGTCGTTTTGCGGATTGCACAGATCGAGAAGACGGTTACGCATGCACATGCAAAGCTGGTTTTCGTGATAGAAATCCGGCTAAACCGGGGACAGATTGCAAATTGAGTAAGTTCAGAACTATAAGAAATAGGAACATCGTTCGCTTTTGCTACTGGAATACAAATCATTTTCAGTAGTGAATGAGTGTCAATCATCAAATTTGAACAATTGTGATCGAAATGCAAAATGTACTGATACGGAGGAAGGATTCAGGTGTGAATGTATTCCACCTTATGTCGATCAGAATCCATCGCAACCAGGTACCATTTGCCGGTAGGTCCTCCTGATATTACTTCATTTTTTTTTGCATTTCCACTTCTTTTTATTTTTTAATTGAGTTTTTCTTTAAGTTTAGACGATAATTTCATTGGCAATTTTATGATACTAAAATGGTGATGGGGCCATACAGCTGCCCCAATTGAAATAGTAAGAGTAAGTTTCAACTCGATTCAGGAAAAAGGGTTTTCCATGCGGTTCTGCGACTTGTCAGGAAGAGCTTGGTGAAGTTTGCTCGGCGGATCAGTTGTGCGTTTGCCCGCCTGGACAGAAACGTCCCACTCCTGAAGAAAAATGTCGTCCGGTAAGTATGCTAGAAATTTTGAATGGAACAAAGTAAATGATTTATTGAATGGAACAAAGTAAATGATCAGAGAAATTAGTTTGTTGAGAAAATTTCAGGTTGAATCCTGGTCCTTACCTTTATGGGTTGTTCGTCAGAATACTAAGGAATTAAATTACGACAAAGATTTGGCAAATCCAGAAAGTGAACAATACCGGGAACTAGTAGCTGCGTTTGAAAAAGGCATTGCTGAAAGCTATGCACATACACCTCTCGGCAATGGTTTTGTTGTTGCTGAAGTGAACGAAGTCACTAGACCAAGTGATTTCATCAAGGTTCATTTGCCTTCTGAGAAGAAAAATCAGACTAAAATTTTAATAATTTTGCTCACTCGATATTTTAAAGTTCTTTAAGATTATTTTTTGCTTTAATTCCTCTTAATTAAATATTTTGAGTAGCAAAAAATTTAAATACCGGTCTACCAATAAAAAATCTATTTTGATTTGATGGGATAATGAGAATTTCTTCAACAAGAGTGATTTTGCTGATAATTCTGGTAACCACATGATATGTGTGGTATTTGTTCATTCTAGCAATGGGATAAGGGAATTTTATACAATTTCACGGTTAGTTTCGTACGTGGCAGTGTTTCATCACCTTCGAGCGTTTTTACCGACCTTTTGGACTACATCACTCAACGGAATAATTTTGAAGTTAGTAGCATCTTCTCTTTCAATAGTGTAATTTCAAATTGTTTCAACTGGGACATTTCTACTAATTAAAATATATGTCAGTTTCTGGCAAGTTTTAGCATATTTTGGTTTTTCCCTTTTAACACAGTTCTTCAACTATCAATTGCCCTTAAAACGCAATAATTTCTATAAAGCTCCAAGAAGTGTCAACTCCAAGAGCTTCAATATTGAAAAATTTGCAAAAATTTAGTCAGTAAATCTATTTTCTGTCATTAGGTTTTTTCTAATGATCGTAGATTCGGCAGCTATAATTCACAATTTTCAGGTTGGTAAAAGCAAGCAGTATGTTAGTCCGATTCAAGCAAATCCATTTGATAGTTGTTATAAAAACGATTGTCATTCGGATGCAAAATGTACTCCCACTCCTACCGGTTATACGTAAGTAATTACATTTGCACATGAGCATTATTTCTTTTTTCTAATAACTTAACGAATTGTTGGAGGTTATAGATAGTTTTAACATCGCAAAAAAAAAACTCATATCAATTATAGACATTAAACAGTGGTAAGTTGTAAGATTTGAGTACAAAAATACTGGACCCAAAACCACTCCTTGCCTAACTGGTAACGGGTGAAGTAATTGTAACTTAGAATCTATTACATCAAAAGTGAGCATACTTTAAATAAAAATTTCGTTGATTTTCTGCTCGCGTAATGAAAAATTACATTTCTATAATGCAGATATTTGCAATGCAAATTTCTACAGATGTCAATGTCCGGATAAATATCGTGATTTAAATCCGTCAAAACCAGGACGTGAATGCGTAGAATACACTGGTATAAATGAATGCGAACGTAAGGAATTGAACGAATGTGATGAAAATGCTCAATGTATCGATCAGGACCACTTATATAGGTAATAACATTACATATGATACGAACCTAGTAAAGATATGCCAAAAGACTTGAAATGAAAAACATTCAAATTGTAATATTTGCAGATGTGAATGTATAAAACCATATGTTAATAAAGCACCGCCTGGAAAATTACCAGGTTCGGTGTGTCGCGTCGATTACTGCTCAGATGTGAACTTTTGTCCTGCAAATACTACTTGTAAAAATGGAGAAACAGGGGTGAGAAATCAATTTATGCACAATAAATTTAACTTAAGTCATTAAATTGGATTTAAATTACGTGGAATTTTTGTTGGTAATACTGTCACAGAATTTATGCAAATAGGAATTCGCATACACTAAACTTCTAAACCTCCCTGACTGCTCTCGTTTAAGGTTCAACGTTGCCATAAAATTTTCGTAAGAATGAATGACAATAATAAATGCAATTTGATTGGATTCTTATTTTCATCTCTTTTTGAAGGGTGAATGCATTTGCAAAGATGGCTACGTGAATATCCGAGATAGTCCAAATCTAGGTCAACTTAACTACGCGGAAAATGTGCACTGTTTACGGCTAACAGATGTCAACGAATGTGCTCTCGGTCTTACCAACTGCAGTGCAGTAGCAATTTGTACTGATCTGCCAATTGGCTACAAGTGTCGTTGCCCAGATGGGTGGGTTAATTATAAAAAGTTTTAGCAAATTCTCTACTTTCCGAGCAATGCTAAGAAATTTTGTTGAATGTAATCGATTATTGGATTATTGTTAATTAACAGGTACGTGGATGGGAATCCAGATGAACCGGGTCGAATATGCGCAGCACAGTTATGCGGCTTATGTAACGGACACGGTGATTGCATATACGACGAAGCGACTAAGAACGTGACATGTTCATGTGTCGGTGGTTATACCGGAGAATTTTGCGAGATTGAGCCATCCAAAGCACTGCTTCTACTCTTTCTGATCCTTTCTACCATACTTTTACTCATCTCACTATTCTTTTGCTTATACTTGTGTTCGAAGCTCAGGTGTGTGCCGTACCATTACAATTATAATTTTCTTTGCGAAAAAACAGAGAACGGTAGTCGAAATATTTGAAAAAATACTTTGGAAATGATCTTTTATCCAACTAATAAAATACCATAATAATTGGCTAACATCGTTTTAGATGCTTCCGACGAAGGCCAAAACTAGATCGAGAGATTATCAGTTCCGATTATTATTCTATTCCACGAGCGAAGCTAAAACGACGTGATGTAAGTACAACTTCTAATTTCGGGAATAATTGTAGCCAGTAGATAACATCATAATCATCGCCATGGACTTACCGTAATAATTTTACTAAAAGGATGTTGAATCTTTTATTTTTTCCGTAGTTTAACTCATTGAGGTGGATGAAAGAGGCCGTCAGTTGCAACGCTACGATGACGAAGGTTCTATTTCGGGTGAATCATCCGGTTCATCAGTTCAATACGAAAGGCGTGTTATCACCGATGTCACAACATATGAAATCAAAAAAACCATTTATCATGATCCCGAAACTGGACAAGCAATTTATGAAGTTACTGCCACAGCTAGCAGTAGTGCAGGCGATGGAGGTCAACCACAGGTACTGCTGACTTTTTAACATGGGTCAATGACCACATCCTAAGTTTTATTCCTAATTATAATGTGCTCTTTTCTAAAAATCCTTCATTATTATTTTTTTTTTGTTATTTAAATGAAATGATTATTTAAAGTTTAAGTTGTTGCCACCACCAATTGATATCGAATCCGAGCAACATGCTGGTGGAAGCGGAAGAGGTAGTGTAGTACGTGAAAGTGCGACTCGCGAATACACATCTACTCAAACTCATCAAGTGGTACTATTTTCTGGAGTAATATTTCACCACTTTCCCAGTGTTTAGTGAAATTTTGACGGAATTCTGGTTTAAATATGATTTATAAGGCATTTTCATAAAATTTTAATAATAACCATCACAATTTCTTGTCCTGAAAAGCTTACTAATTGTTTGCAGCTCTTTTATAATTTTTAAATGATAAAGTCAATGTTTTCATTAAATATCCGTTAAATATCCAATATTATCGTTAAATATCCAATATTGTCACACACCTTCCACTTCAGTTCGACTTAGATACATTCTAACCGCACTATCATTTTATTTTAATAGAAGGGAATGACTGTTCGGTTGAATGATAAAAACGAAATGTTATAATTTTAAAAATTATTAAATATTTGTTTGCTGATCTATCAAGCGCGTACTAAATTATAAGTATAAAAGTAATAATGATATTTTATAGAGATTTACAACAATTATATTTTAAACAAGTAGCTATTATCAATTGATTGTATTCTTCATTTTAGGCAGATAATTACGATAAAAAGGAGACGTACAGTCAAGACGAAGATATTGATGACGCTGTCTTTGATAGAACCACTAAGGTTCACCCTTTCTTGGAAATAAGAATTAAATTAATTTTTGAGAAGGTACAGGGTAACAGAGCGAGGTTGATGTTCTTGCATTTCTCATTCATTGAGTGCTTCGTACATTATTATCAATCCAAAAAAGTTCGAACTTTGACTTGTAGATTATATATATATATATATATATATATATATATATATATATTGAAACAAGTACGGAATGTAGCTTAGTGTGCTAATTAAATGGCAGGATAAGTTAATAGCGAAACACATGATAATACATTTAAAAAAGTTTGAGAAAAGCTTGCGAGACGCATCGCCATATGTTTTAATTAAGACTGTTGTATAGATGTTAATTGAACGAGAAAGTTTAGCACTAGCAGCCAGTGATAATCAATCTTGATAGTTTTTAATCAGATGTTTTACTACTTAAAGGATTGGCAATGGAAGTTCTGATTGAGTTACTGCTAATAGCTTTTAATTAAATTTAAGCGACAAATTAAATTAAATTAAAATTTTTGCAGCTTTCTACGCGACATGATTATGTGCCAGCGGAATATGGCCATAGCGGAATGGATCGAAAACGTAGTGAGTTGTCTACTACAACTAAATCGCACGAGACAACTTACCGTTCTAAATGACGTCCTTTGCTGATAGCATGGTCGTCACTTGTTTTGTAAAATCTTACAAACATTCAAAAAACTTAGTTCTTCTCAGTCATTTATTATATCGATTGATCAGAATCTCTTCGAGTAATGTTTATCCTTCCGGAAAAATATGCAAAAAATGAAGAGAAAATAGCAGTTAGTAATTAGGAGAATGGATTAGGCAACATGGTCGTTGGATAAATCTGTTGGATTGATATTTCTATCCATCGATAATTTAGAATTTAGACCGTGTGATACATTTACAAGATGATTGCGCTAGCTTTCTCAGCAATTTAGATTTCATTTTTTTAATTCAAGTAATTTTTTTATGTCATTATGAACAATGAATTCCAATGCCATTTTGCCAAGCATTATTTAATAATTTTTAATGCTGTCGCTTGTTTTTTAATACTTTAACCTGTGAAAATGAACAAAAAAAGTGCCAAATTTTATTTTATAAGACTTTTATGAACTTCTTGGACATTTTCTTTCTTTGAAAAGTGACGACTCCCGTTTGTAAACTATCTGATCGTTGTAATTGTAAATGTTTCTTTGTAGTATTGTTCTCTTTGCTGCCATATCATTTGCATCTCTTTCGGAAGCAACTGTAGTTTGCTTAATTCTGCTCATTTGAAATGAAGAAATACTTCAGTATTTACTTGAAATGTTAGAATGCGTGAAATGATACAAGAATAAACGTAATCAGAGAATTCACATATCTTCCAACAACCCGATGTATTTTTCAAGCATAACAGACTATGTAATTTTAGGTATATATCATCTCACTCACTTCCGTTACAATCAACTTATGACGAAAGTTTCATGCGTTTTTTTTACAATGATAGAAATTTGTGAAACTAATAACAAATGTATTGCTGAAAATAATTTGTTATCGTGAAATGTTGAATTTGAAATTCCTAGAATTTATAACGGCCTGCAGTTGCGGTTGAATTTTTGACTTAAGTGAGTTTTCTACACGTAATTTATCTTACTCTAAATTTCCCTCAGCTGTAATCAATCTCTTTTTATTGAAGTACTTGAAAATGTTCTAACTTATACTGTGCAGTCGGGTATTTCCTAAAACATAGCGACATAACTAGCTGATTGTTTTCTTTATCGTATGGTATTAGTGACAAATGACTCTAATTAATAATTTGCTTAAAAGAAAAAATACACTGAGATTTTTCTGTGCTTACTTCTTGATAATCAGATTTAAAATCGTACACTGCAAATAAATGTCGTACTAGCATTTCTACTTTCCTGAAATCACTTCTAGAAAACGTCGTATACAATGCAAAACAGAGAAATAATTGTATAACGCACAGATAGTTCCGTATGATTGAAATTCTAAATGTTGCAAAAATCTGAAATCCTCTCTGATCAGGTGATGTTGACATAAGGTGATGGGACCAGCAAATGTCGATAATTGAAGTAGGGGAGCAGAATTTAGAGAAGTTGATCATTTCAATGAAACTAAATTAGTTGGGAGACAATTCACTCTCTCCCTCTCTCTCTCTCTCTCTCTGCCATTGCCTGACTGAATATTTGCATAGAAATCGTTATAACTGGATTTGGAATTTTGGAATTTTCGTCGAAATTATTTACTCATTGCATAGCAAAGAGTAACTCTCTGCACAAAGAACAACAATGCGAAAAATCTTCAAATTTTCTGTATTTTTTATCACCAATTTAAAGCCCAATTAGAAAGTTTAATTAACTAGAAAAGTTTTAAGCATAATTAGCAAGCACTGATCAACATGGAACATTTCTGTTATAACTGCTCTTCAACTCTTAAGTCTTTTGCCTTCATATTTCATCGTGCATAAATAGTACAAACGACAATAGCGTTTATTTATTCAAATAATCCAAACAAAAATTATTATCGGTGATTTGATGATAATTATTGTCAATCAATTATTATTATTAATTTGCGTATTTCTAATTTTAGCAAATTTTCTCTCCTTAAATGAGCTAATACTGAAAACGTTGTTATTGATTTTTGCTTTCACATAGTTCTGAATTTTCATCATAATCTTTGAGAACACCATTCTCATTTCTCCTCTGTACTGATAAGTACTTATCTCTTCGTTATCAGTAAAATAGCTAGAAAGATTTCTTCCACCATTCCTTCACTTTCTTTCCTTCTTTTTTCTCCCTACATCAAACACATTAGACGTATTTTTACGTCACATATACTTTGATTTTAATGCAAATGCATTACGCAACATTCATTTCATAATGACATTTACACGTAGGAAGTAAGCAATCTCACTGTGACTAATATTTGATGAACAAATGAATCATTTCAGTCCATTCCTACCGATGGATCCTGATCCATCCACCTTTGTACATCACTGTTTATTTCATTGCACAGGTAGATTCGTAGGTATGACTGATTCATCCATGTGAAGTTGACTCACTCCTCCCAGCATCATATCAGTGATAAAATGGTAGGAAGAGGAGCAGAGTGGAAATGTACACATAAACTGTTTCTCTTCCTTTACAGACCTAAGTTAATCGAAGAGGATGAAATTAAGCTTGTTTGTTTACTTTCATTCTGCTGTAAACTTTCCCATTTCAACACTTCTTTCATTGTAGTAATAGAGAGAGATAGAGGGAGAGGGAGAGAGAGACTTAACCTAAAGGCCGCAGTTTTGGTATGCCTAAGGTAATTATCGATTTGTTGCATTTTTACATTTTCTATTTTCATCTTTTCCATAGTCATTTTCACATTTTGCTTCCATTTGAATTTATCAAATTCTCATAATTTCGACAATATAAGCTCATCGTTAGGTTTAAATATGAAATACTGTCAGATTCTTTTTAGAATTAATTTTAGGATATGACGTGGAATAAATATCGGTGATATTTGTACGGCTAAAATAAAAGAAGAAATGGCAATTAATCCATGTTTTTGCTGGAATATTAAGGATGGTACCGTTACTGTTGGTCTTTGGTCATTGGTTGGTTAAATTCACTGTATATTTTTGTTGCCTTAGAAAGGAAGAGAAATGTTTCCTTCAACAAGGAATATTAAACTTTCTCAGGAAATTGACTCTAAGTGTTTTAAGTTAATTGAAGAAGGATGTTTGCAATTGTTAATTACGCTTCATTCACCAGTTATTTCTCTTCTAAAACTTTTACTTGCCTTCTCCGACCTTCCTCAGTTTCGGTATTTGAGTTATCAAACCATTTCCATGTGGTTTTTATCTGATGGCTGACGATAAAAGGTAAATGACATCAATAAATTTAGATAAAATATCAATTTAAATGAAATATGGTAAATTGAACAGATAAGGTTGACGGACGTATAACAAGTATGAATGAATGAATCGTAGAAGAACAGAGTCCCTGTGTATCCTTTAAAGGTTTATTCATTGGTATCGTTGGTACTATTCGGCTGGCAATTAAATGTTATCAATTCATGTCAAACGGTGACAATGTCTCAGGCAAATCTACAATGCGAATATTGGTGCCCGTGTGTTGGCGCATCAAATGAACGTACAAGTGCCCTGATACAGGGTAGGGTACCATCATATATTACGCTACTGATATCAGATGATTTATATTCGGAGTGATAAGTTACGGACATACGAGAAATTAATGGAATTCTATCCTCTCTTCCGCCGTTATTAGTAGCCATCCCATTCTCAGAAATAATTATCATTTCAAGGACCACTTACAAGGAAAACCTGATGAACCTTATTACGCTTTTTTTACACTTACTGTCCAACTTTCTCATATTCCATTCGTCTTTACCCGTGCTTACTCATGCTTAGCTTACTGTATACCATCTGCTACAGTTCAACTTTATAGTTAAATTGCCAGCCGAATAATTGCCGATTGAAAGATCGGGAAATTTGAAGAAAGTTGATGAAATTTCAAGAAAAATTGAGGAGAATGATTTAGGTTTTCCTACTAATTTATCGTTTCCAAGTTAGGATAACGTACTTTTCCAAAAGATAACATGCGGCTTAAGACTTCAAGTGGTTTCAAATTTATGACGTGAAGTGGGATATAGGATATGTTCCAGGTGTATAGCGTCGTACAGTTGGCACTATTCAGCTGGCAATCCAATGCAATAAAATATTATCGGGACATCGCTGCCAATCAATTAATACCTGGCCATAATACTTATGCCGCTTACAACATTCCCTCATATATCGAAAACTACTATAACACTTCTCAAACACTTTTCTATACCGGTAGAATTTCTGTGATAATTTACTATGCCGGTAGAGTTTCCACGATTCGTAACATAACTAGGGAACAGACTTTGCTCGGTGGTAAATTTTATAAAAATATTTCTGATTAGAAGCTACAACATATGTATCTGGACATAATACTTAGTAAATGAGATATTAATATTTAGCTTTACCTTTAAATATATCTTCCACTTAACGTACGTCTGTTTTTTCTTTGAGGATGAAAGTAGGCATGTTTGGTTTGTTTATTTACTTCCGTCCTGCTATAAACTTTCTCATTTTAACACTTCCTTAATTGTAGTAATATTATGTGCGTCACCGATCACATTCATCCATCACTCTCTCCACTCTTTTATTAGGAATATGATTTTATTTTTCATCTATGGTCAACACATTACCGTACTTATCACTAAGTCATATTTGTATTACCCAACTTTCATTTAAATTAACTGCCTTACCGATGTTACTCACATTGCCTACCGAGTTCTGTTTTTCACAACTCATACAATGCATGAAGTGGTCGTTTCCTCCCTTGCTTAACAAGTTTCTTCATCTCAAATTAGCAACATTTTGCCAGTCGAATATGCCAGCTGTTGCTACAACGTTGATATGAGCGATTGAAAACTTTAAATTTAATACATAATTTTGCAATTTGCTTAAAAGAAAACCAATAAAGCTCACAATATACTTAGAAAATGATGATCATTTATGAGAATCTATTGTCCCCATCAATTATATTGTCAAAATTTTCAACAATTAGAAACAAGAAAAGGGCGAGAGAGAAGAGAGAGGAGAAAAAAGTATATAAAAACAGTTTGTTTAGATCTATGGCCTAATACAGTTGGCAGTATTTGGCTGGCAAATGGCAGCAATAAAATATGAGAAAGATCGTGCGGCAAATACAATTCTGCCAGACTATAATAAATACGGTAGATTGGATATACCCAGTTACTACGAAAGTTATTGGCAAAATCCTGAAGAACGCTTTTATACTGGTTTGTGCTTCCGGAATACATATCTGACATGGTCCTTATAAAAACTTACAACCAAATGGTCACCATCTGTTATCAGTTCCTTCGTCCAGTCTTATCGTCCATTTTCACTCATCGTAGCATTTTTACTTATTTTTATATTTATCTCTTGTCGCCAATAGAATTCTGAAATTTAATTGTTACCAGTACTGATAAGTTGATTTCAGGTCTATTCGTTATTCAAATATTATGCTTAATAGCGTCATTTTTCTTATTGTTTGCTTCTTGCTCACTCATTTACGGTGCTCACATTGTAAGCTATTTTTTTTTCATTTCAAACGTTGAAAGTTTTCGTAAAATGTCCTGAGTTAAAGTTCATTTATGAATACTTCGAGGATGGAATTCAACAAACATTAGCTAACCACAACATGACCTAAGATTACGTGCGGATACTTCTGAAACGACTATGCTATATGTTTGTTTATAAGCGGGTATTAGCAGTTTTCACCAGCTGTTAAAAAATTTTGACGATAGTATTATGGATCACAGCACAGCAGCCTGACCTAAGATCTATAGCTATGCCATCTCTCTCGAATAGCTCTTCAACCTTAAACTAATTACCTTCATTTTGGTATTCACGATGTCTGATATGGCCTTGGCTTCCCTGTATGATAGCGAGCATACTTTGCACACTTACGTATTGTATTATGTGGTGGAGCGGTGATGTACGTGACTATTGGCTTGTACTTACAATTCTCGAAATGCTCACAATACTCATTAATGTTCGTCCATTTTTTGTTTTTATTTTGAGAATTACTGCTCAAACAACTGCTTAGTTACGGCTATTAAATTGGAATTCAAATTTAATTTCAGTTTTGTCCTACTATTTCCCAAATATACCAATGTTGAGAAGTCACTGAGTTTATGAAAAATGATTTCTCAAACTGTTTTATTTGTTCTTCTGACTTCTTTGCATTATTATTTATTAAGTTTTTTTAAATTAAATATTGAACACAGAAATAAATCCACTTAATTAAGTTAGAACTGAATTAAAGAGATGAAAAGATTTCCAGCTGTACTGTGTATTTGTTGTATTGTTGTTCTATCGTTATATCAGTGGTGCAATAGCTCATTACAACGGGAAAAAAAGTCATAGGCGGAGAGTTTATGATGAATTCAAGAAAAATAACGATTACCTTCCTGGTGAGCATTTCCATTTTCACATATTGAAAAACTTCTAAGGTTAGTTTGAACAGAAATTGATTGTATTCAATTTAAATTAGCATTACGACGTCGTATTGGAAGTGAAGATTAATTTGAATCAACTCGTCGTACTACTTTTCTACAGAACTGGAGCATCCTGTAAAGTCAGGTTACCGGAAAAATGAATCATTACGACGTGATCAATATAATCGTTTAACGGATAACACGACATTACAGCAGCAGTCTATTCCAACTACTCCGACACATGTCCGAAAAACAACCTTCGCAGACGATTTAGTTTCTACATGGGTCAAAGAACAACAGTCTGCTAGTATCCGTTCCGCGACTTTTTTTTTTCCAAAACACAATTTAAAGGAATGAAATTAATTAAGAATTAGAAGATTGAAAATAAGAGTAAGACTTGAGTTAATCAAGAATCAAGAGATGCAGAAAAAAAATTTAAAAAAAATTTTTTAAATTTTGAGCTAATTGCAGAAGACCTGCCAGATCATGCCAGCAGCGAACCAATTACACAACACAAACTAGGAGATATTTGTTCATTGAAGGTATGTTCGTTTGGATAACTAATTTAATGTATAATATCAAGGCTTATCAATTTAATATTAACTCTTAATTCGATTGCACAGACATGAATGATTATTCAGTTTTAGTAGAAGGTCCTAGCAAAAGAGGAGTAAGAAAAAGGTAATAAAAGCTTATTATCAGGTTGAACAAAAACTGCCAAAGACTACAACTTTTAAATGAAATAAATTTGTTGTTGTAGCATTCATATTCCATGCCATCAATTGATGGAAAAACCTCAGGCACTAGATGTTGTCATCATCATCGACACAAACATTGCCATCATTGTCATCATCATCATCATCATCATCATCGTCGTCATCATCATCATAAACATCGGTAATTAATTTTCATGAATTGAAATTGTGAATCCGGTAGTATTTACCACTGAAATTTAGATAGGTTGCAAATAAAAATAACAACCGAAGAATTTGTGGAAATAGTGGAAACCGTTTGCTAGAAATGAGTTTAAAGCAGTGAATTCTTTCACAGTATCAGATGGGAGAGAAGTTCCTGTTGCTGATGTTGTTATTCTAGATCACGCTCACGACGGCTTGATCATGGTGATCAAGAAGATGACGGTCTACGAAGGAACTCATCAAGACGTCGTTATCGTTTTCCTTCTGTAACAAGCAGTTCTGGGTCTGTGAACACTGATTATTCAGGTGATAATTCCTAAATGTCTCTAAGTTTTTGTCACTTTTCTAACCAAAATATCATTTGGTAAAGTGACTCCTCTATAAATAATGCTGCACATTCCTATCTAACTGCTTAAAATACCTTTTATACGATCGTATTGCATATATCAGCCCCCAAACCCTTTACAATATGTGATTCTGTCTTTTTGCGTTCAAAATTTAATTTTAATAATTCTATTTTTCTCGGTTTTGAACCTACTTTATGCAGACAGATGAAGGAAAAGTTTTTTGAAAAGTAGGATAGAAGGGTTTTCTCGAATGCGCTGAAGGGAAAGTTTAATGGCGCAATCAATGGGTGCGTAATTGGAATGAAAATATGATAGCATTGCTTAAAATCCATATCTGATTATTTCGAACTTTAAACCGTAACATTTTACGATATATTGTGGGTTGACGTCTAATTGATATAAGTTTGCTACCAAGGTAGTAATTCAAAACTCATGACAATATTTGCAGATGACTCATATCTTGTCAGACGCCGTCCTCGAAGCTTTGAGAGTGGTAACGCGGCAACAGATGATTTTAGAATAGCTGAAAGGCATAGGTCACGGCGGACAAAATTTGAAAATTATCATGAAGATTCGAGGCGATTTAAAGATCGTCAACACGTATCACGAGAGTCAAAACACAACCAGTATGATGACAAAAAATTAGGATCTCATTTTCAATAAAAAAAATTTTAGTTCTATAAATTTAAAGAATGATTTCAAAAAAGTCTGTTTTAAGAGATCCAAATAAATGCATCATTTTTAGCTTCCATAGACGCTAAAAATGATACATTTATTTGGATGGAAATCAGCTAATGTCCGAAGACATTAGCTGTTGCAGTGATTTATCGGACTGCTACTGCAATAACTCTTTCGATTGCAGTCGATCGGTTTTTTTCCTTGTCCAGGACGCATATTGCAATATTTTTACATTCAGTTATTTATTTAGGAGTGCTTTAAAAGCTATTTTAAGGGTAAATTCCGGTGACGCTTCACCAACTGTTGCTATGCAAATATCAAACTGGCCTCTGGATGCGCAAAAAGGATTAACACTTCCACAACAAATCATCATTCCACCATCACACGGAAATATTGGCCCAGACGGCCGTCCACAGCCGCAAACGTATCAGATTAGCTCTGAAATACGGATTTCATATGATCAAAAGGATAGACCAGTATCACATGAAGTTTCCGCCTTATCCAAAGCTGCAGAGAATAAGGAACAATCTCCCCCAACATATTTACAACCTCGGGTTAGGTTTTCTTAAATACGTCTTGACCTTTTGAGCAGCAATTATATCGTCAAATTTTATGACAGTGAAATGGACAAACAAGAGGGAGGCATAAATGTTAAATGATGTAAATTATTATGTACATCATAGCTTATTTGCAGATGCAACTTTATTTGCAAATAATTTCATGCATAAGTTCCTTTCCTTTGATCGTGAGAGGTCTGTATGAGAATATGAGCACTTTAAAATATTGAATGTATTAATGATATTTTGAAACATAAACTTCATTGCTGTAATCTCTCCTTATTCTTAATATCTCTCACCCTTTGTTGGCCAACTTCATTCCGATTTTGACTATGATTTCTCTCAGCGAAAGCGTAAGCATCATTTTAGATACCAAGCATTTTTAAATTACGCTTAAATTATTTTGAGAGATGATACTATAATAAATATCTCCGACGATATAAACCCTTTTCCCTTAATTTGAACCTTTTTATTTTCCAATATGACTTTTCATTATTTAAATTTAATTTCAGCCTTATTCGGTCAGTTCTATTGTGTGATGATTTTTCACTTACTGCCATTTATCGCTTAAAGCATGTCCAAGTATCTCATTTGTAAGTTATCGCTTTCATTTGTAATTAAATAATCCAAACAGTAGAAGCAAACTTTTTCGAAGAGAAATGGCATGAAAGGAAGAAGTGTCCAAGTGAACATTTATAAACGTGGAAAAAAGTGTAACGTGTAATTCTTTTCAAGTGATATTACTGTGGCGATACGATGTATGGTAAACGCATCTTCTTGTGATTGTTTGTGTATATCAGTACAAGTCTATTCATGCATTTTAGGAATTACATGATTCATTTGAGAATTTTGTATAGCAAAGATGAAAGAAATGAGTTATTTCGAAATTAAAAATATGTAGAAGGGAGGAGAGCTTCATTCATCGTGTCCTTGATGTGTTATAAGTTTTGATGTCATAATAAATATATATCCCTTGAACCGACAAGTAATTCTCATGTCGATTCAGCTGCTTTTACAAATACAGTAAATCATTGACTATCTTTAGATCCTAAATTAATTTATGAGCATACCTTAAGAGATGTGTTATAGAGGATGTGCTGGATGTCTTGTACGTAGGTATTTATATAAAACAAATTGCAAATCACCAATATATGCTTTAATATAAAGAAGTCTATATGTTTTCATGGAAAAAAAACTTCAGTGGACCACTTTCCGTAGAAGAGTGACGCTAAGAAATAACAGCGTGAGAGACGTTAATCGCCTTCGTGAATCGCTAAGATAAAAATTGCATAGCACTCTGCTACACGGCGAAAAGTGGGCCGCATCGGCTTCTTACAACTTGTTCTCAACAGACATGAAGGCATTTGTAAGAGGGGTAGGTACTGTGCTGGGCAACTGTGGATTAACTAGCTGGTGTTGATGTACGCAGATGTGTGGTAGTGTTGTACCGCTCTAGTCGACTATAAAGTGATCGGTGTTTTGTGGTTTTATTTTTACCAGTGGAAGTTACGTAATCAGTTGATTGACGGAATTTAGTGTGCTTTTCAGGGTGGCAGCTGGCTGGATAGAGCTGGAAAGTTTATGCATGAATTTCTTATGGAAGTTCCGTTAATCAGTGCCACACGAGGAAGGAGGTTGTTTTCAGAAAAATGTTCACTTTACCTTGGTGGCCACTTTTAATACATTCAGCAGTAATTGTCAGTGGGAAATTAGATGGACAGCACATTGATAAACAAAATGATCATCATCCTGCTAATGGTAGTTATCTCGCCGCACAGCAGCGCAAGGCATATCATGATCACGATGACCTATTTGGAGCTAAAATGTGTAAGATTACAGATGTTTCGTCCAAGCCATATTACTTTCTACTTACTTGTTCGGTTGCATATTTGCGCTGATAGAATTTCCAAGTTCAGATCTGTACTGAATTGATTTGAGCGTATTGTATTTACTAACGTATTACCTAGATCCAATTCTGTTAGGAGATTTCGCACTTTGTCTTCGAAGTTCATTTCTTAAAGTGATTGATGTTCTAAATGAGCGAGATTTTTGCAAGATAAAAATAGCACTTGAGAGCATATTAGCTAAGGCATTGAATTACCTAATTGCTACTCTTGGATCATCAAAAAATGATAGCGGTTAAAATTCATTCGAAAATACTGTTCATTTTAGATAGAACGCTTTTCTCAGTGAAACATCGCGAACAGTTGAGTGCAGTGAAAAGCTTGATGGCTATGGATGAAAAGAAACAAGTAAAGCTTGTTCTTGAATTGGTCTCTAACATCATCAAGGTTAACACCAGCTTTTTTTGATAAATTCCTGTATTGTAATTTTTCAGGGCTATTCATAGATTTTTTCTACACCGCATGAGCAAAATTTGATTAAAATAGAATTGCATAATTTAATTTCTTCCTCTTAGTTTCTACAAATTTTATTTAAATTAGATTTTTGAGTTAGTTCGAGTTTCGAACATGTGTAAACTGAAATTGTTGGGATTAGCGAAGAACAAGATGAAACATGTATTTCTATATCACAAAAAGATTTTGGTGAAGTGGGGACTGAACATAATTGTTAAACGGAGTAAGGAAAAGGCTCTTTCGTCAGCTGTTTGGATTATTTTGAGGAAGTAATTACAGGGCTAAGTTGGAGATCTTGTGATGTTGTATAATGTAGAAGGAAAGTGCGAAAGTAACTATAGGTTATGGGTAATGCGAGAAATATAATTGAAAAAGCTAACTTCAACCCGAACGATACATTTCCCCGCGAAGAGCAAAGCAGTTTGAGAGATGCTATTGGGAATATTGTCGAAAATACTGCTTTTTACAGTAATTTGGCACTGTATTTTCCGGGAGTACTGATGGAAAGGTAGAAATTGACAATTTATTTTGTAGGTTGTTACGTTTATGCGCTTAAATCCTTCTGCATTTAACTTTTTCTGTTTATTTTACTGTTTAGTAATAAAAACTTAAGCGATTTGCAACAAAACATTTTAGCCATTCCTTCTGAGTAGGGCTCCTTAAGCCAGAGTTTAAAAGCTGAAGTTACAGCTTTATTTTACTGGTTACCAGCTGAATACAGGTACAAAAAGGATAGCAATTGGCAATTATTGTTTACCTGGGCTTATAAATTTACAACGACATCACGGTTGCATGATGATGCTGCTGAAAAATTATTGGATTTAGTTGGACAACAGTTGGAAATCATCCCAAGGTCATTTGGCTGTACTATTTCAAAAGCAACTTTTTTGCCTTGAAAAATAAGATAATTTATTGGAAATTTGGCATGTTTGCAATGGAATACTTTCATTTTATTTTTACAGTTTAAATGATTTAACTGCCTATGTTTTACATCGAAACGAGCTTATGCTATGATAGGAGAGGAGACACTTCCGCATCATTATAATAGGTAATTCTAGCGAAGAGTCATTATAAATTTATTTTTTTCCCAAATTTTAGAAGAGATGATTTCCACAATCCGTATGATAGAAAAGCGATTAAGGAAGAGTTGCAACGAGAATCATTACGAAAAATGGAAGAGGCATTAAAGGAAAAAGAGAAGCAAAAAAAGTTGGACCGTAAGAAAAAGAAAACGAATAAACCATCACTAACAAAAATTGAACTGTAATTCTGTCATGCGACCATATTATGTATGCCCTTTGTTCCTAGGTTTTCTTTCAAAAAAGTTTTATGTGAATATAAATTTAAGTTGAGATCCAAATTATTTTTAGAAATATCAGGGCGAGTGATTTCTTTCTTGATACTATTTAAACTTGCATGTATTACTGATCATGTTTGATTGCCTTTTCACATAATTATCTAGTTTTAACAAGTCAGATTAGTGCCTGCAATTTTTGAACGTTCAAAGCTGTACTACATTTGTTCTTAAAATACTGTTCCATTTACTTTGCCTTTTTCTCATCAGATAATAAGAATAAGGCGGGACAAGGTATGATAATACTCCCTAAATATTCGTTATCGAAGGTTTTTGCACTTTTAGCATTAAAGTTACTGATTTGCATGCATATGCTCTTAAGCACAGTCTGTAAATGATCTTCCAAAATTTGCGCATAGATTACTTTGCAAATTAACATATTTTCAAATACGCTAATTATTTTTTACTTTCTTTTCCCTTATATTTTTCGTACGAATTTGCGTTGTGATTTGCATATGTGCACACTTTTTTCAATTTTACTAAAGAGAACAGAAAGAAAATTTAGCTTAGGCGAAGAATGTAAACCAAAAATTAATAGTTTCCGTGTTGTAAAAAATAAGTGTGAAGTTGATGTCAAAAAAGAAAAGGAATGAAGCACAGGAAAAGGAAAAAATGAAAATTGTGTTGTTGCATATTTCGAATAAGAGTATAAGTGTCCAAATTTTTGTCGAATTTTTGAATGTATATATTTAGATAATAAGTTAGGCCAACTATGTGTCTTAAATCTACGGCTTGCCCCACTCATTGCACTCATTGCGTGCCGTTATTTTAATACATTACAACGCTATTGTTATTTGTTTCGAAGCAGTGCTAGTGAAAACTGAAGTTGTTACTTTATAGGTAGAATTGCCTAACAAATTCCTTTTCATAACTGAAAATCGTAGAACTTGCAGGGGAAAAATTTCCTGCACTTTTGTTACGGTTTATCAAATACATATTGTAAATAAAGCCCATTTTCAGATGAATTTCAATTTATATTGTTGTACCTACTGATGGCAGAATTCCCGGAAATAGGAAAAAATTGTTCACTAGAAGCTTGCAAAAGGCTAGGTCAGTAGTCGAGATTTTCCGTTTTAACTGGCAACTGTTGCTGCAATTCATTAGGTATTTGAAGCAGATTACATATCTGAAACGGAGAATGTTTAACGAGAAATTAGTAAAGATTTATTCTAGTTTGCTGTAATCAATAGATAGCGATAATTGGAATTGTCAGTCTCAGCTTGAAAGGATTTTGGAAGAAAATTACAACTTTCTAGTTTTAGCATACGTGTTAAATTGATATATTCAAGCTGCTGGTGAAGTGGTATTTATAACTTTTTCAGATTTCACGCCTTTCTTTTGCAGTACATGCGAGAAATACTTCTGGTACGTTTTTTTCTGAGAATTCCTTCTCATTTTACAAGTTTTTTGATTTGTAGTGATGTACTATTTGCTTTTGCATAAATTAACCGTCCTTGTTAATTTTGACATGATTGTGTAACTACAGTCACTCACTTGCAATTAATATTCAATTATAAGAAGTTTGAATCCTAATTTTAAGATAAATACTACTGTTATACGATACGCAAATACATGTGAAATGATGTTCTGAATAGATGTACTCGTAATCATTTCGTGGTTTTAATTTAATTAAAATAGATGATTGTTCATTTAGCAATGATCATCGATTTAATCATGATTGTTACTTTAAAAAATCTGATGCCGAATTAGCAGCACCCATCTGTGACGGTAGCAAAGCACTGAAGCCTTATTTATGTTCGAGGGATGGCTGTTTCACTTACGAGATCATCCGGATCGACTGCACACATTGTGGATTTAATTTCTGTTTGAAGTAAGCATGATAAGGCTAGATTTGATTGTGATCTTTTCGTAAGAATAGAGGTGGATGACACCGCTTGAATATGTCGGGATTGGTTTATAATATGGTTCAAAGATTTTACCTATCAAACAACTGTTCGTTTTTCCTTTTTTAGTGTAGATTGAGGTACTATTCCTATATTTTGTAAAATTCCCACGCTTTATGATGCAGGCATCGTTATCCAGAAGAACATGAGTGCCATGCTCAAGCTGTTGTGAATGGACAGATTAATAGTGATCTTCAGAAAGGTTTGAAAAAAGAAATGTCGATGATTACTGCTGCTGATGGAAATAACACTGCTCAAGCAAATATCCATTTACCACTGCAGAAGAAGAAATCAGTTTATTTTTTTATTACTTATAGCATGTGTTTTTTCAAACACATCTGGGATTTTACATTAGAGAACGAATTCCTAAGAAATAATAATAGTCTCTTCATACCAGAAAAGGATAGCTGGGGGCTTTTGTAAATGTATATCTTCTTTTACTGCTTCTTTTAAAAATTTTCCTATGTGAATCTCTTTAAAAAAGGAAGTAAAATAATGAAGTACTAAATGTCGTTGTATTCATAGTTAAAATTAAGAAAGATTCTTTACGATAAGAAATATTCGGAACTACCTAAATTTGTCATTTTAGATGGATGAAGCAATGCAGAGAAGAGTTGATCGAATAGCAATAATGCGTCTTAAATTAAATACTCGAAATTGCAATGTAAACTTTTGCAAGTGATTGTTTTTAATTAGTTTTTGAAGTATTTGTATATATTTATAAGCAATCGTTTACTGTATACTCTTAAGTTGTAAAACTTTCATGGCGGCAACCGCTTGTTACTGCAAATTAGCGTTCATGAGTTATGATGAGTAGCTTCGTTATGTCATTATGATTATTGTTGGACAGTTACAAAGTCAATTTCTGCTGCAGATTCCAGCTGCCGAACAGATGTTTCTATTTGTCACAGAAAATCAGAGACGTGAAGCAGTTATGGTTTCCAAAGTATATTTTATCAAGAAATTTGGCAATGCTATTTAAATGTTATACCAAAGTCTTTTTAGAATTTTGTCTAATTAGGAAGTCTACTAAACTTGCAAAAAGTTCATGTTCAGCACATTGCTAAAAATTTTTAATTTGTATTCAGATTTCTAATACACGTTGCTTTACAGTATTGGACGATAGGACGCTGCCTTGACCAAATTGCCAAACAGTGTTCAGTGCCGAATGGCAATGCGACTTTTGGGACCAAAGTATCATTTATGAGATAGATTAAAGTTGCTTGAAGTCAAGCTAAAACTAGATGTACAAGTTAAGATTAGATACCAATCTGTGGCTTTAAATTTAAGTTTGGATATTCCTACTATTAATAATAAATGATTCGCTTTATTTCTTGTCTTATTATAGGTACTACGATTGTACTGTGAAACGGATCAGGCGAATCCTTTACCGATGAGTGATATTGCTGAGAAGTGTTTGAAGGACCTCTCTAACGTTTTTCTCAAAAGAGATGAATGAGCTGTGAAGAAAATTGTATTTAAGTGCGTGTGGATAAAAAATATAAAGCAGACATTTAACTCGATTTAAATCACTGTCGTCAAAGAAAAAAGACTGCTTGAAAAAAAATTCCAAATCCACGATGTAACTGTTCTAGGGATAGTTTGAAACGATTCCTTTGGCTGTCAGTAACTTTTTTTTCTTTGACGAATTGTTTGACTTCATGCAGTGTGAAATTATACTGTGATTGAAAAAAAATGTCCTAAATAACAATGACTGACAGGTGACATAATGTGCATGGAAATTTCTGAATTTATCATTATTAATAAATTTCTCCCCTAACGACGATGTTCAAAAAGGATATTAGTCGGTATCTGAGTATGTGAAGCTGTGGTTTACTTGGTGCGAATACTATAAAAAACACAAATCAGTATGAAACAGTTTTGTGTTTGTTAGATGGTGATAATAATTATAATGCAATGAAGTGTATGAATTATCACTCAGAGATCATATGGTTCCGTGAACAGCCGTGCTAATGTTACAAATGATATTCTGGGCTTTCAGGACACTTCGTTAAAAGTCTAGCTAAGTGCAAATGAGAAGAATTGATATTTTAGAAAAATTAGTGCCTTTTATTCGAACAGCGTCCCTGTTCTGAGTGTTAATTTTGATTTACTTCTTCCCTGCTGCGAGTTCAGGAAGTTTTCGTGCCAGTTATGTGGGAAGGCGAAGTTGTAGTGTGCCGGTATCTGTCTATATGTACATGTCAGGCCGCGTTTAATCTGTTATATCGCCTCAGAGGAGGCGTAAGTAATACGCGGTGTTGCATTTAATACAATTGGGGATCGGCGTAGCGAGGCAATATTATTTTTATATTCTGGGCAGAAATCATTTCGGTGATGAAATTAGATTTGCATGTTATCATGCTTCAAATTATAAGCGTCTGTTTATCATGGTTTTTTGCTGATTTGGATTCATCCAGAAATTAAAACGCTAGTAAAAGTAGGCTGAAACTTATAGGATGACACCAATAGGCCAGCTCTGCAGATGCCTTTATTCTTATAATGCTGTTTCGTCGGCCGCAATATCGGCGAAACGGTTCTCTTCGGCACCCGATTTCGATGCACTGGTTCAGAAAGTTCAGCAATGGAAAGAAAACCCGGCTATTGGTTGTAGCGATAATGATAACGAAATCTCATCTGCTGATAAAGTAATTGAAAAAAGGGCATGGATGAGGTGAGCCATTTTAATAGTGTAATAAACTGTTGTTATTCGATTGGTAGGACATTTGAGTGCGTCAGTTTTCATAGTGGTCTACAATAGCGTAGAGTGCATAATTGAGATGAATACCTTAGACGCAGATAGCGTGCCATCATCTATTCTTTTAAGCTATCCATTTGCTGGATTATCACAGCTGAAATTTTCAATTGTGCTTTGATAGTTGAAATCAACTCATTTACCAAAAAGCTTTTATTACTAAGGAAGTTTTTATTACGTTTTAAATCAGAATTCTGCAGTGCTCCATTAGTGTATTGCGATGGTTCATTTGATTGGACATTGCGAAAAGGAGGAATTGGGATTTTTTGGAGCCCGAACGATGAACGCAATGCTCATCTTTCACTTACAGGACCAAAGTTAACCAATATTCGAGCTGAAATACAAGCAGTTAGCTTAGCTGCTTTACAGGTTAGTGCAACATTAAATTTTTTATAGGGTGTTAGGCGAAATGAAAAAGTCAGTGGTTTTCGCAAAAATTGTAATTTAATACCGCATCTTCTTAATATGTTTTTTTGTCATTACAGGTTTTTTTTACTGCATAGCTGTTATGTTGCCTTTGGCTCTAATGAGTCTTTTAATTAATTGTTGAAGTTTGTTGGGGATATTTTCTCTTAATGAAGATTTTGTTTTGCTTTGAAATCTTTTGGAGCATAATTTGCTTTTTTACCAGCGCTATAGCAGTAGTGATTAGTGTTATTTTTATCTATATATTTGCTTTCTCAGTTTTTTTTTTCATTTTTTACGATCGACAATAATAAAGTTTTGTTATTGCAAAATAAATTGATCGAAAGCATTCTCAACCGTTCTTTATTTTTGCTGCGGAAATTACCGCGGGATTACTGACAAAATAAATATTAACTTGATTATTCAATTAACTGGAATTTTTTTCAGGCATGTTCCCTAGATTTTGATCGAATAATTATCAAAACAGATTCGCAGTTTGTGGTGAAAGTGATTAATTCATGGTTGTCTCGATGGCGTTCAAATGAATGGAAGAAAGCGGATGGAAAACAAATCGAAAACATGGATGATATTCAGAAACTCAGTCGTTATACTGAAATGATAAAAGTATGCTCAAATCTGTCATTCTACTGTTTCACTTCAGAAAACATGATTTATGCTTAAATGATGTTTTTCGGTTGGAGATATGATATAAAGATGAAAATATAAATATATATAAAGATATGATATAAATATAAAGATATGATATAATATAAAGATATGATATAAAGATGCACTGATACTGAAATATAACCACACTTCACTGTGAGTTAATAAGTCTCGATGTTATGTTCGCTTAGTGAATACTTCCATGTTCTTCATCACTTTCGACTTTTTTTGTTCTACTTACTGTAATTCCATTTAATTTTCCAAACTTCTCCAGTTTTATACATTATCGTTAATCGTCAAAATTTTCTAGATGCGTGTGGAACATACATATGGGCATCAGAAGTATGATGAAAACAAGGAATTAGAGGAGAACTGGGATGAAATGTCGTGTGATGAAAGGGACCGTTGCGGGAATTTTCATAGTGATCGGTTATCGAGATTAGCAGTTAGCCAACCAATGATGACGGATGAACAATTCGAGGAGCTGTGTAAAGCCAAACTTGACGAACATTGTTGTTGATTTTTTTTTTGTAAATAAATTCGTTCACCAGATTAACCTGTGCTCTCACAATGTGCTTATCTCACTTTAGGCAGGAAAACGGGCGAGGTTTCTTTTTCTGGAGAACTTGAAAACAAATTATCCTTTTCCGGCTTCTTTAGATTCCAAGATTACGGGATGATCGTGAAAACAGAGGATGAAAATAAAGATAGCTTACTCCTAAATTTGGTACATTGGTTCACCACATCTCTTATTCACTATTTTTTCTCAAGAAACTTTTTTTGGACAAAATAGTGTAAGATTCACAGTGCAAACATTGTTTTATTCTTTTCATACATCGGTCTTATATAAAAAGTTTCTGAACAGATCAACATTTTCTCACTGTTGCGAAAAAATATTTTAAACCCTGTTAACCACATATTTCCAAGCATGTAGTATCTTTTGAAGAATGTACATGCTGAGTTGGGTTTTCAATTCTTTCGTCAAACGAAAATCAGCCTAGAAAGCCGATGATCAAGAGTGTCGAACGTTCGCTCCATAGCGGTTAATTTTTCTTAGTGGAAACAATCTGTAGTGTTCGTAGTTCGACCTTTCCAAATGTGAAAATGGCATTTCCTAACGATGAAAGAATTTCCTTTACGATGAAGTTAATACCAAACATCCGCCGCTGGAAATCTTCAACATGCTGTGTGCTGAAGTTTCTATTGCGTTGAACTTTACTACCACACATCATTTTTATTACTATATCCTGGACTTTTCATTCCCACAAAGATTTTGAATAAAAGCATAATGTTTCACTGTAAGGTAATGAAACTTTATTCCATGAGCAATAATTACAACGGCATAATTACAACATTGAACTGCTTAACAAACCATATTATGGGTCTATTGAAGGTCTATTGTGTGGGTCATATTTTCATTATGGGCAAAGACATAAAAACAAGAACTTGAAATGTACAATTCAATTCATTTCTCGTTAAGATCAGGAGAGAGTGACTCCATCATTTGATCGAGTTTTTGTTCAAGAATTGGTACAATCTCCTTATCGACTATGAGATGTGTTTCATCCAAATCCTTCACTACGAACTTTGATCCCAGCGCGCGTGATTCATCGAGATATATCAATAGTTGACGCATAGCCGGATCACAACGCACTAATACACCCTTCTTCACATTCACCATTCTATCAACTTGCCTTTCTGCTAAATTTGGTAATTTGAATTTCTAAAACGAAACTTTTAAACTGTTAAACTCCCGAATTCTTACTTAAATACTCAAGACTGAGTATATGTAAAATGACAACACTCAGTTAATTACAACCATCCAAAAAAAAACTGACCTGGTTGGCTAGTGTCGCATCCACGAGGAATAAATAAACTTGACTTTCCAACGATCTAAAGAGCTTGAAGCTGTTTTGTTACGTGGTGGCAAGATAATCGGTATGCTTTGGAGTGTTCGATAGTTGGGCTTTCGGTATAGTAGGCTTGAATCATTGGGTCAACAGTGCATCTTGCGCAACGGTATGATTAAATGATCGGGAAAAGGAGGGTCAATGCTATACATTCACTGTTGCCCTTCTCTGAAATGACTAGTATGTTTGTGATCACCAACGACACGACCTTTCATACTTTCAGTGTTACCAATGTAACATTGGGCTCATCTACTCCAAACATAGTTATCCTTAATTATTGAACATTAATTATTAAACTACTTTTATAACATATCTACGTCTTCATTGCTTTCGAGTGTTCTATGTTTTCTAAGCCAATACAAATTGTTACTGATATTTTTTGCTGCATTCAAAAATCTGCATATTTTGTTTTATTTTATGGATTGTTTAATTTTCTTCGTGATTTTCTTCTAGTATGATGTGAGACTGTAAAATGGTCTTTCCAGTGAGATGGTGACTGAAAAGTAGGAAAATTCTACGTTTATTTCTATTAGCTCATGGGAATGAATGTACAAACGAAAACTTTTTAATTTCAGGAAAACGCTTTATCAACGACAATGGATACAAAAAAAGTAGGAGAATTCTACGTTTATTTCTATTAGCTCATGGGAATGAATGTACAAACGAAAACTTTTTAATTTTAGGGAAACGCTTTATCAACGACAATGGATACAAAAAAAGCAGAAGGTAATAATGCAGTTCTTCCTATTAATATCTCTTGCACTGAAAAAAAACAAAACACAGCTTTTTACCATCATATTATTTATTTGAATAATATGATGGTAAAAAAAGCAGTGTTTCCCCTCACCTGCTTTTTAACAAGTATTTTCTATCGATGAGATGATAGGTCGGAGTTTTAGCAATCAGTTATGAAGAATTCTACTAGGTGAAATTAACGTTTGTGGGAAGATAAGAAGATAGGATATAGGGTTAAGCCGAGTTGTTTGAAAGACAAATTTTGCAGTATTATCTGTCTTCCACTTTAACAACATAAAGATAAATTTAGCTCAGAGGCCATTTTTATCAGCGAACTTCCTACCCGCCAACTGAATGACGTAACTAATGTCGGATAATCCAGTTTTAATTATTCTTATCTCCCAGCCATATTTTATTGTCGGAAATGCTATCTTATTATCCATCCTAAATGTTTATCCTGTCAGTCATCGCGAGCATATGTTCCTCTTCAGTGGCCTGAATACATTTTCTAGCTTTATACTTCAAAATACTAAGTTATTATAATGAAAAAATTATCGCAAAGCTATAGCTACATGTCAAAGGTGAACAACTGCCATCACAATATGCAGCGATATTTTTCGCAAAGCTGTCTTACCGGTCAGTTGGGTTTGGTGTATTATTATATATGTTCTGATTAAATAAAATGACAAGAGTTACTCGTTTGGTTTAAAATGTTGCTAATTTTTTCGTCTGCTTAGTCTCAGATACAGCGAGAATTTTCCTCCATTTTTATTTACAATAATGGTTGGAATATCAGGCTGAAAAGATACAGTAGCATATATATAACTTGTAGTTCTACTTTCGGCACGAAATTAGATGTCAAAAGTTCATTATGTTGTTTAGCGATTTCATTTAAGAACATTAGCAGTAGTGTTGGTAAGGATCGGACATTTTTCTGGTTTTTTCTCTCAGTTTTTACATTATTTAAAAAACAAAAAATACAAAAATGTATTGTCTTTGAGGACATATAAATAAGCTGGAAAAAGGATGGACAACTGGCCCAACATACAAAGTAAATGGCGAGATACCACTTGTAATTTATACGTCAAATTGTTCCAAACTTCGAGTGGCCGTTGCAGAAACACCGGGACCTCTAGTTAAAGGTCTTATCTCCTTTGGTTAGTTTTATTCTAACTTCAGTGTCAGTAAAAATTTTGAGCAGTTAAATTTAAATTTCAGAGTAGTATATCATTAATAGGTTATTTGCTCGTGAAAAGATAATGTTTTATGCTTCTTCCACTAATCGTAATCATTAGGTTCCTGAAAAAAATGTGATTAGTTGTAGGCTTTCATATTAATCTGTTTTCTTGTTAAGTTTTCGTTAACTGGTTGAAGAAAAGTTGATATACTTGATGGAAGTTTTCAAAAAGAAAAATTGCCACATTGTGTCTGCAACATTGAAGTGTTTAGTGACAGAAACACTCGATAACGATGGTTTGCCTCATACCCTGGAACATCTTACTTTTATGGGTAGTAAAAAATACCCGTATAAAGGTATTTTGGATTTGATTGCTAATCGATGTATGGCGTCAGGTACCAATGCATTTACTGCTCAAGATCATACCGCTTATGAATTGATTACTGTAAGTAATTTGTCATTTAAAATGTACTTGCCCATACAGTTGACATTTTTTTAATTCGTACTAGCAAGTAAAACATTTATAGAAAGATACAAAAAAAGAAAAATTAGAGTAAAACATTTTAATTTTAGAAGTTGGATGAAACGAAATAAAATTCTATTCTATGTTTCGGTAGCACTTTTTATTTAAAGTGAGATTTATCATTTCACAATAATTTTCAGTTATCAAACATAGTTTTTTAGTTTTTTTTTTAGGTTGGCAGCCATGGATTCCTGAAAGTTTTACCGATTTACTTGGATCATTTGCTATTCCCAACATTAACAGTTAGTAATATGTATTGATAAATCAGATATCCAAATTATCGATTTCTGGATGTATATTTTACAATGTTTAATTCATAGGATGAATTTTTGTGCTGTCGCAATTTTGTGCGCTAGCCGTTTAACTTAACATTGTTCGATTTCAAGTCTCTGTATAATGCACGGACTTGTAATCTGAATTTAAATGAATTTGTCAAAGGGATAGATACAAGAAGCCTGGACTGGATTTAGCGTTTTCTCTGATCTGATCAGCTGTAAATGCAGATCTGAGTTTAGCAGATTTTAAACCATTTGAAAAGCATAACATTGTAGGATGCTCAGTTTATGACTGAAGTCCATCATATTAATGGTAGAGGTGAAGACGCAGGAGTTGTTTATAGTGAAATGCAAGAACATGAATCAGAAATGAATAACATTGTGAACTGGAAGCGAAAGGAGCTATTTTATCCCGAATGTAGGTTTTTTTAGAAATGCTGTTAACACTGTCCATAGGTTGCTTTTCCTGCACTATTACATTAGATGTCTTGAATCATTACATTGTGTGTTACTACCAATGAAGAAATAGATGTAATTATAAAGTATGTTCTAGACAATCCATATCGTGTGGAAACGGGTGGACGTTTGGCTGCTTTACGTACAACATGTAATATAGAAAAGATAAAACGATATCACCATGATTTTTATCACATTAGCAATATGCTTGTTACTGTCTGTGGATCTATTGATCACTCACAATTGCTGCATATTTTATCATCAGTCGGTAGTTTAATTACAAACTTCTTTTATTCAGGACGGTTTAAAATCCAGACAGTACCATAAATCAAATACCAGACTTTTTGAAATGATTTTATCATTTTCTCTGTTAAAGAGGCAACAGCACAGCAGCATGTACCACATCTATTCAACAGACCGTTCAAGAATCCCATGCTGATGTTCACTGAACCCCAAGATAAACGAATTGTTTGCCCAAGTGAGGACGAAAAACTGGGTACGGTTGAGATTGCTTGGACAGGCCCTTCCGATAACGTTCGTTTTGCAACATTTATTTGCTTTTCAATTTTTTAAAATTACATTGAATTCGGTTAAATCGGTTAAATTACATTGAATTAAAACAAATAACCTATTCTGCTGACAGTTAAACATTTTTGAAAGAAAACGATCAAAACAAGATATTCTCCACGAAATTTTGAGATGCAACTTGCTAGTTTAAGAGGATTTGACTTTATTGTCGGATTTTCTGAGAGACGGTAGGCGTACTTTCTGACGGTTGATAAACCATTTGTAGTTTACGTAAATCCACGTACTTTTATTTTATAATTTTATGTTTTGATTTTATATAAATTTGTTTAAAATTTTTTTGAAATAGGAGTATTTAGCTCCGAGATTTACAACGACTCAGAGTACTCGCACATTATCTAACTGATACTGCTGCATCTCCATTGGAACAGGATTTTGTGCAACTGGATAAGCAGCTGGCTAGTTTCGTACACTTATGTATACGTGAACAATGTATTAGTGAAATAGTGTTATGCTTCAATGGGGTGCCAATTAATGAACTGCAAAACATCAAAAAAAGGCAGGCTGACGTTTATTAGTTTTTTGTTTTATTTTATTTATTTTATTTTAATGGTTGAGTCAAGTCTTATTTTGGTTCAGTTAAATTTCAGAGCTTTTGTAAGGAAGAGATTTAACGTGAGAAATCTTTACATCCATCGCCATAGGTAGTCTTTTCTCAATATTAACATTAAAATTATGAAATTGCTAATAGTATTGCATGTCATAGTGAGACATATTTTACCTTTCAAAGTGTTGATCTAACGTGAAATCTCTAGATTGTTCGAGAAAACTTTACCTCATACGTTTGAAAACAGTTTTGACATGGTACGGATGACGAATATGATTACACATATAATTGACAAAGAGATTTCAAGGGTACTTATTAAAATATTTGTATGCAAATAATCATAGGCATTGCCATGCTTTTCTTATCGCGAAAATTTTTTTTTAGCACTACATAGTTGAGCTGCAGGTGATTTGTTTTTATCATAGGAATCTGTTTTTTGATTTATTGATCAGATTAAATGATTGCATATAAAGGAAGGTGATTTTGCATAATGCCTGCGTTTTCTTTACTGGGAACTGTATTAAATAAATTTCAGATGGAAACAGACTGCCATAATTTCATTTTCGAAATAATGTGCATGCATCAGATCTACGGAAAATATGAAGAACTTCCAATGCGATTAGATCATGTTACGGAGTTGCGAAAGTTTGTATCTCAGTGTTCTTTTTTTGTTTGTCTCTGTTTCACCGATTTAGAAATTTTGTAGATGAGTGATATTTTAAATAATCGATAGTGAGTTGTAGTGAGGGAACCTCTGCTGCAGGATGATGTCGCTTCAACCTGAAGATTGGATCGCACTCGCTCGTCGGTACCTGACAGACAAGTGTGTCTGTGTTATGGGTTTTCCTTCCCGAGACGAAGTTGTCAGAATTGCTGCAACGGTTCGAAATACACAAACACTTGATACGTATTAGGAATAATGGTTTTTATGATCTTGAATGTTGGATCACACTTTTAGTTTACATTGCTTAAATAATTTGAACATGAAATATAGGCGCTGTAGACTTCAGAATTCATTTTTTTATTTCAGGAAAAAAATAGGCTTGAGAAACAACGTAAAAAATTGGGGAAAGATGGACTTCATCGATGTGCTGAAAAATTAAAAAAAGCGATACATGAAACAACGGTTGGTTTTCTTCCTTTTTCAGTAATTGTGGGTATTATAAATTCTGTAGTTAATGATTAAATAATACGCTATTAAACTCTTTTTTTTGAAATGGCATTTTGAAAAGCATTCGTGACTGACTTAGCAACCCTTCTCAGTATGGTAATGATTCTTGTGGTATCGAAAGATGATGAATTATATTCCGGTATGTCAAACTTTAGTCAACTTTAGCTTTTCGGACAAATAAAGACTTTGAGATGTTTCAGATTCAGAAGCCACCACCTGAACTACTCTCTGAAATGATGATACGTGAGTTAGAGAATTTTACAACGTTTAATGTGCAAACATTGCATGCGAAGACGGGACAGAATGATGCTGAAATATTTAGATTATCATTGCCAATCTATATATATAACACCGAAACACATTTTGTTAAGGTATGTCTCCCATTTTCTGTAAATGTTATCACTTTTTTGTTGATAGCTTAATTCAGAATCTATCGTATAATGATGATTTAGCACCACAAATTCAGGAGACTGGTAACATTTAGGTCATCAGTAAATAGCATGTATTTATCTGTTTCCGTGATCATTGGTTTCTGTAGAATTCTTTTGCATTGTAAGTGCTTATCGCTAATTTAGTAAGTGATACTTCTAGCTTATACTGGTTTGGGATACAAAGCTTATACCGCTAGAATTGCGATTGTGGATGATGCTCTACTTCGAGTTAATGTTTCAGAGCCCGGCTGTTGTCGATGGTAAAGTAAGTGTTTGGTGATGTTTGTTCGTTTATTTTAGATGTAGTAGGGGATCTGTTCTCCAACATTTTGCCATATTTTTTTAAAAAAAAAAAACTTTTCTGCGAAGTTTGACTGAAAGACTCAGTAGTGATGAACGATAATTTGGTTTCTTCCAGGGATTTAAAATCATAGAATTGAATGAAATATGAATTACTAACAAATGCGGAGGATATTGTATTTACTGAGATTGCTGAGAGATTTTACTTATACTATATGAAGGAAAATATCTCAGAGATGACGAGATTTTCTGTACGCTATTTGGCCAATACAACTTGTATACTTTGGTCATGTAGATAGTTAGATTTGTGTGATCAATTAGTATGCTTGTGCTTTGAGTGATAATCATAGTTATATGGTTATCACTCATTGGCTCGCAACATTATATTACTTGTGCTACTGTTCCAGTTTAACAGTTTACTGATAATTGAATTGCTTTCTTCAATAAAAGTCTGAATACGTTGCGTCAAGACGCTCAAAATACACGCGTCTTATCATCATGATTCCATGCCATCTAATCAACGCTGTTTTTAATCACTTAATGAGTTCTGCATATATTAATTTTCATGGGCACTTTATTTGACATTTTCTTTGTCTGAAGCATAAAAAATATCCTTATTAGTTTTTTAGGCAGATATACATAAATTACTTTCTAAATTTTTTGAATTCGTATGCATTTTCAGAAATTATCGTATGAGGAAATAGCAAAATTGTGCACACGGGATTTGATATCATATTCCGGAACTATTGGTGTTTTTAATCATTTTGGACGATTTTGTTCACTTACTTTAAAAGTAAGTATGCAGCTTTCAAATTCGAAATATTTCAGAAGGACTTTGCTAAAAAAGAATCCGTTCCAAAGCATCTTCTAGGAATAGAGAGAAATGCGAAGAGAATAGTGACGTGCAAATGTGAAAAAAAAGGAACTAGAGAATGTGCTGGAAAAACTCTGAATAAAATTCCTAATTGTATAATTTCATTTGTATAATTTTCAGTTACAAAATTGATCAGCATATTTCAGGCCGTTCCCGAGCGATATGTGACAATGTGCTCATGGCTTACGACTTTTGTTAAGGGAATTACTTTTGAAGCAGAACGTGCGAAAGTAGCTGCTCAAAGCTTGATAGGTCAAGCAGATGAAGAAAAGCGAGATGGGTTTGAAATGCGAAATACGCTTCTCCACAACTCTATATTCTACAAAGGTGTGGGCTTCTAAAGTTGAAATATGAAACTAGACAGTCGTTTTGATTGGAGGTTTAATTTAAAGTGCGTTCAAAACGATTTTCTTTGATAGGGGTATTTATATTTTTCCTTGACCAAAATTTACTTCCGAATAATATTAACATATTTTACTAGAAACTGTTTACGACTTTACAGAAAGCAATGATTACGTGTGTGGTTTAGTACAATTAGAGGACTTCCATAAAAATGTGCTGACATTAACTAAAGAAAATCCCATCTACGTAAGTACCTCTTAAAACTTCTCTCATAAAATTTTTTAGCAGGTTTGTCGGAATAATCCTATAATGTCGGTTAAAATATCACCAAATCACAGGGAAAAGCTAATAGGGAGGAACTCTATAGGCTTGCATACTAATTTCGCGATACTGTTGCAGATGAATCTAGCTATTCTTCGATTTCTTTTGTATTTGTGTTTTACCGTTATTCTTCCTTGGTCCCGTAAAAGTTTGGTAATCTTGACTGCATAGAAGCGGGGCAGTAAAGAAATGATGATGTTAATGTCTTAGCTTAAGTACCACCCTTCTTATCCTACCACTTATAGGTTGTCAATAAGCTGGAAAAACTACGTGAAGCACTAATAAATGCTCCGATAAATGTGCATATTATTTGCAATACGGAGAAAATTATGCCTTTCTTACCCACTAGTCTTGCATGGCTTTATCGCGACCGCAAATCTACGTGTGAGCTTTCTACACGTTTTCGAGTAAGCTTTTTATTATACCGAGCAAAAAGTATTTACTATGACTGAAAAAAAAATTGGCAAAGTAACTATCGGAATAAAAAACGAAACCTAGATCATTTTCATATTCTTTTAGGTATGCAGATTATCTATTGTAATCCGCACTCAAATATTCTTTGTTGCTCTCGAAATTTGCATTCATATACGCCGAATTGTTCATATCGGTTTGCTACATAAATGATGATGCGAAATTTTTATTATAATAAACTGAAAAATAGAAAAAAAACCATATGGCATCTGTGGTTTGGGGGCTGATTTTTTTAGTATTTTAGAATTTGCCTGGAGAAACAGTAATATACGATAATTTTGGAAAGCAGCGTGTCATTGCTGTTGGTGCCACTGAATCATCATTTCTGAAACAAGTATATTCGTTTTAATCGCGTTTTAATCGTTTCTTTATCTCTGTGGAATAAAAAATGGAATATCTGTCATGAGACTAAGTCAAAATCGGATTTAAGTGTTGGAAAAATACCAATGACAAAATATTCGATGACAGACCCATAGATATGTTATAATATTTCCTGACGACGATACATATTTTGAGCTAGTGTGAGACTTACAGTGAGTTTATATTATGCTAATTATCATATGGTGAATCACCAGATACTAAAACTGTGCTATTTTGTCGTTCCTATGTGAATGGATTAGGTTTCGAATTTATTACTTCGTTCATAGCTGATTAGATTACTATTTTACATGGTGGGGCTAATTGCTTACGAGCTACTAGAAGTAATAAGTTTTGTTCATTGCATAGCTGGAGCATAGCAATGACTTGGTAAGATTTGTGAAGTAATACTTTACAGTCCATACCGTTCAAGTATCAACTGGGCAGTAAAGAAGAATTGGCTGTACAACTTACCGCTCAGTATTTATCACAGATGGAAGGCATCTTATTTAAAGCGATACGTGGAAATGGCTTAGCATATGGTGTGGGCATTGAAATAGATCCAGATAACCACCTGCTCAGTTTTAGCATTTGTCGAAGTACTCAACTCGAGCAAGCTTACGAAAAGGCCAAGGAAGTTGTGGTTAGAATTTTTGTTCATACAATTCAGGACTAGATAATTTATTTCTATTTGAAACAGAAGGCTAAAGGAAAAATTATGGTCATCTTAAGAAGTTTTGCCTCAAACAATCCCCTAAAATTTAGTTCAATGAATTAGAGCACGTAGATGAGGATGAATTTGAAGCAGCGAAACGGAGTCTTGTATCAGAAATAGTACAGTCTGAGGATACGGTAATTAGTGCTGCGCATCGGGCTGTTTTCAATGAATTCCGAGAACTCCCACAAGGATTTTGGCGGTAAATTGTTCTAAAAGTATTCTTTATTTGCCACTGTTGATGGCAGACAACAATCTGCAGTAGCGATGCGGTCTCTATATTATCAGTCATTATAATTAATAACAGTATGGTATATTGTTATACTAAACATGGAGACGACATCAAATTATACTGAGTAATCACGGTGACTGGGTTAGATTAGGTCCAGCGTACGAAAAAATTTATTATTGAAGGAAACCTTATTTCACAGTCTCATTTGGCGAAGACAAATCAAATCTATAAACCAGAGGAGAATCACCAGTAGGTGCAGCAAATCTGATTTCAGGGGACTTTATTAGGAGGGCTTTTATAAAAGTGATAGTAGTATATATTTCTAATAGTAAATACTTTTTATTTTTGAATTCAGGGAGTATGTTGATCGTATCTGGAATGCATCAGTGAGAGAAGTGGTAGAATGCAGTAAAAATTTTATTCTTAAGCTCTTCGATGATAAGAAATGCTGCCGTGCAATAGCTGTGCCACACGGGAAATTGAAAGATATTGAAAAACATTTCAAAGGAATTGAAGTAGTTTGCTTTTCAGATCTGTATGTAAAAGCTACCTAAGTTATAAGTTTGTTAGCATTTCTGTTTACTGCTGAGATTACTTAAGTTAGCAAATTGGAGTGGATACTGCATTTTAGTAGGTGTCAAAAAGTGTAAACTGATAATGATAAACTTGCTAGCATTCTTTCCGGTTCGTTGGACCACAAGCCCCCAAAATTCTTGTCTGATATTGGAGTTACGAAATAAAGTTAAACACATTTTCTTGATATTACCTGTTCATCTGTTTCTGTTGTTGGCGTTTTCCTGTTTCAAAATGTTTACCCTTTTGTGTTCGATCAATAAAATTTCTTAAAAAAGTAAATGCACTATACAGAAAATGTGGAGGAATCCGTTCCTGATCAAATGTCGAATATGATCAAACGTCAAATATGTTAACACTAGAAAGAAATGAAATTTATCTTTGCGTCCCCTTAAAGTTATGTGTTTCGATATTTCCGGATCTCAGGGACGAGACACGCACATAACACGCCTTTCCCCTACGTTGTACCATTACTTCCAGCGAGAGCTTTTTCGCTGCTACAAGTGTGAGGTTTTTGACACACTGAATGCGATCAATACCGTAGCCCTTCATATGGAGCCGTTACGTACATCAGCGTGGACTTCTCATCGTTGAGTTAAATTGACGTGGTCGTTTGGTCGGAGGTGATTTTTTTCACAGTTGGCGGTTGCATAGATGTCTGATGGCTTTTCACGTATGGTTGCTTATTTAAATCCACCGTTCTAATTATCATCGGTATTACTGACTATGAATAAGGTTCTGCGTACGTCAACCCCCTTACATGCAACAAATCAAAATTTTCCGTTGTATTCAGGTTACGCCTGACATGTAGCAATTACAAGCTCTTTATTCATTCACTTTAGGTCTCCGCCTCACATTTTATGCATCAAAAAACATCGAATAAATTCCGCACGATTTAAAAGGAGGAAATTATCGGTGTGCACAACAAACTGATCTGAAAACAGTTCAGCACAGGGGAACTTCGTTTCCGGAAATGGAAATGTATGCCAATGGATCAATGGAGGAAAACAGTGGGACAACTGTCGCATCAACAGTATCGTTAAGTACTACTGCAGCAACACTAGATATCTCGTCACAGCAGCAGAACAGTTATATTTTCGGAGTTACAGATGATAAAGTATGATATTTAAGTTGGCAATGAAGTTCATTGCATCGGATATGATGCATGCTTACTTTTTGCTACACTGCGTGTTACATATAGGCACATTTATTGCTTAGCTTTTTGCTGTTTTATTAAAAATTTATAAACATCGCTTTTTTGTAGGCTTCATAGAGGATTTTTTTGATATATTACCACTGGTGGGTTTATTTTGATTTGATTTACCCATTTGGTTTGATTTACCCATTTTGCTGAAAATTCGAGGGTGTTTTTACAGTATATTCATATCATAATTAAAGTATATTGATAGCAGTACGGGAGCCTTTTATTAAGAAGGGATAGAAGTGAACAAATTAGATGCTGGGATTCGAAATATTTTTTACTAAAATATATTTCATTTAACTTTTCACTTTAAATGAGATTTAAATGAAGTTGACCTATGTAAAAAAAATTAACAAGAAATTATTACAGTCGGAAAGTTTACCATCACTGAAGGACGACAAAAATATTGGAGTTGCTTTCGGTACAGTGGGAAATGAGATAAATTCGACGCGATCGCCAAGTCCATTACTTGATGTCGGAATGATACCAAGTGTTGATTGTTCTCTTTGTCCATACTGCGGCAAACAATATAGAAAGGTAAGGGATATGCATTCTTTTCCGTGAGAGAAATTTGGTCGTTATTGCAGTCTTTTTGAATTTCAGTAGGCTAACTTATGTACCACTGTATTTTTATTTAATAGTTCCTTCATTAGAAACGTGAACTGAATGGTGAGAGTGTCAGTACAGCGTACAATTTTGAAATTCCGTATTGACATAACGTTAATTAAAATCTATTTTGTGATCGGAACATCAACCAACATAGAAACTAACACACCGTTCAAAAAAAATTTCAAGTTTTGAACGTAGATGCATGTCTTATATTTCTGGTAAATTTTGAGTGTAGGTGCATGTCTTATATTTCTGGCACATAATTATGCATACCTAGCCACAAGTGTTGAACTGTCTCATTTCTAGCCACGAGTTTTGGACTGTCTTCATTCAATGTGTGAAGACTGCATAATAGCCCAGCTGGATGGACGACGAGACGGTGAATCAGAGCGTGCAAGAACCGCATTGATGATGGATTTCGAACTAGAAAGTACATGTGAGATGAGGCCTACGCCGCCAGGAGTCATCAGGTGTCCAACATGCCATCAGGTCACTGAATAAAGTCTTCCCAGCCGAATAACCGTAGCATAGAATTAGAACAGTAACATATGCTTTACGTCATTCATTTCCGTACATGTTATCCGTGTTCATTTCTATATATTTCATCCCGAATTGACCAACTCTGAAAGATATTTCAGGCGTATCGGAATGTAGTGGGAGATGCGCGTAGGTCGTAATGTTTTATTGATCTTTTTTCTCGTAGAGTGATTTTTGTTTTTTAAAAAATTGATAACAAAACTTCTTTGTTTTAGGAAAGCCATGTAGGAAATGATGTGAGATTTGTGAATCACCTCTTGCTTGATTTTGTTCGCTTGCATGAAGTTGATGGTGTAAGCGCTGTGAAGGGTGCACGAACATGTCGTGCATGTAAGAGTGAACAGCTTGCAATGGCCGTATGCAAGCAGTGTGCAAGTGACTTGTGCAAGAATTGTTATCAAGCACATCGTGATATGAAATTATTCGATGGACACACGGTATGAACGTAGTTTCATTGTGCAACTCTTATATCTCATATTTTCTGGTGTTGGAGAGTTGTATTATTGCTGTAATGCCAAGTACCTTTTGACATCGTAGATTTTAATAATAGAACAATAAGCCGAACTATTCATGCTTAGGTATTAACGTACACGGAATTGGCACATAATCCGTCGGAATTGCCACGTGATCCAGTAATGTGTGTGTTGCATCCCCAAATGCCATATTCACTTCTTTGTGCTACTTGTGAATCACCAATTTGTGGGCAGTGCCATGCGGAGCACGCCGACGTAAGACACCATAATTTGGTAAATATCGATGAAACAGTTGCTAATTTGGTCAGGCTCGAACTGAAGGATATTGCAAATGGGGCGGAAGCTAAGGTTAGAAATACACATTCTGAAAAATTTTCTGCGAGTCTTACTATTTTCCACAGATTTATACAGATAATACAACGCATATTAACTGTTTTGAAAAAGGGAACACGTGGCACACTGATAGGTCTTAGAAGAGCTTGTAATTGAACTGGTCTCTACATTTATTGCTACCTGGTTTAGTGATCGTTTTTCATCCATTTCATTATGCTGTGAGACTAGATTGTAGTTCATGTAATGACATCATTTAAATTTTATTTTTCAGTCAAAAACTGTGGAAGCCGCTTGTAATTCTGTGCCAACTCGCCAACGCGTCCTTACTGAGCAATATGAAGTAATTAAAACAGAAATAGAAGATACCTTTAATGAGTATCATAAAGCATTGGATGCAATGAAGGAGCATCTGTTATGCAAATTGGATAAAGCACGTGATGATCAAGAAACAGATCTGAATAATCTAAATCGACGAGTTAATGTTACCACCGTGAAAATTGCTGATGCTGTTGCGTAAGTATATTTAATAGTACAACTTAGAAGTGGCCGATCTCAGGCATGTATACTAATTATCGATGGATGTTTGCTACGTGGTTAATAGATCATTCCAATTAATGCTAGTAGGTTTTGAACCAATGATATGTTTTGCTTGAAAATGAAGCACTTTGTCCATTTTTACTGAAAGTTTTATTATGTCATAAGAAACATGATTAATGGGTCACTTCAGTGATAGTGGTTTAACATTATAGTTTTACACATCGAATTGTGGAAAAGGGATCTGCAGTAGAGGTTCTGGTGAGTCGAAAGAAAATCCGTCAACAACTGACAGCTCTTACACGCAGTATGCCTGATATGAGTAGTACGACAGAACTTACATTTAACAGGACTCCATACGTCCAGTTTTACAACAAACTGAGCAGTATTGTTGGTGATATCAACAGTAAGCTTTATATACTAGAAAAGTGAATAATTGCAATAAAAAAATACATCATTTGAGCATAATTGGGTTTTCTGAAAGAAATGTAACTACCATTGACTAGATTTTTTTCTTCATAGGTCAACTTTTTCAGTCCACTCCCATCGTTTTTTTTCATATGAAAAATCTTCGAAATGCTGTTAAGGGATTTTGCAGAATCTGTTTGACGTATTTACGAGTCGGATTTCAGCACGATTAGTATCGGATGTTGGAAAAGCAGATGTGATGATATCATCGCTGCTATCAGACTCAAATTCCGTGAAACAACTTAATGCAATTCGTGCTTATCCATCGGATAACTCACCAACCCAAACATCGGCATCTGGAAGTCTGTGTACAACACCTGCACCTGTTGGACAGTGTTTGTAATTCATTTGACTTTCATGAACATATTCTTCGTTTTTATTAATGATATATATATATGGTTATATGTATGACACTATTCTTCGTAGGTCTTGCAAGTCTTTTGCATAAATCATGTATATGATTATAATTTAAAGGTAGCGTATATATTCATCGGTATTATTTGTTGCGAACTATTGAGTATGTTCCTTATTTGGAAGTTAAACATAGTTTGAAATTGAGTAACTAAATAGATTCGGATGGTTAGCTTGATTTGTGGGTAGCAATTTACGCTTTCGTTTTAGCCCGTGGTCCGGGAGCAATTGGTATGGAACGTCGTCACAAACCGATCACCACCTCGACAAGCAGCTCAGTTGTAGATTTTGCCGATGGTTGGCCGCCATCTAGCATACCACCGGAGCCAAGCAGTCCCTCTCCTACTGTTGATTTTCAGGTTGCATTAAATTAAATGTTTTTTAATCAGATGGATGTTGGATTAACATTGATTTTTTTCTGCCGTAGAATATGGGAAGTTTTTCAAGGCTACGATTGGAAAGCGGTTTAAACGTAGCAATGGGTACCAAACCAGCATACTCTCAAATTTTAAAACATTGGAGAAATGTGATAACTGTAAAAGTTACGGTCTTAAATCAACAAATGTCTTTTTTATTTACCGTATTATTCTTGAATGATATTTCAGGGCAAGAAAAGTTCATTAGAGAACAGTGGCAGCTCGTCTTTTTATAGTTGGCCACCGAGTTCGAATCCGCAGTCAGAAACGCGTGTCACTAGTTCATCCGCGCTACCACTTCCACACGCGCCGGTTGCTAGTCTGCCTGCAGGAAAGCAATTGCCCATAACAGCAAATAATTTTCTGGTGCCACGAGGAGTGAATTCGTGGGTGGTAATTTTTATAATTGTTCAGCTTGATTAATGGTAATATGAAAAAGTTATAACGACTGCATTCTTTTACGGCATATGACTCGAACATTCTGTAATACTCAACGACTGTGACGTACGAAATTTAAACTGAATGGTGGAATTAGGCATTGGAATTACTGTTGTAGCGAGTACTGAATTATGAATTAAAGCAAATATTCTTTGAAATAACGCGTAGATTGCATCCTCAAATAAAAGACATCATGAAAAAAAAACTGTAAGTGATAGAAAGATGTAAAAATTTTCGGAGTAAATAAACTGTGGTTTTAAAAAATGGAAAAATTGTAGATGAAAAATATGCTAAATAATTATAATTCCTTCCTATAACTTTTACCATTCTTATTGTATTACCTTAACTATATATTTGTTCTCCGTAGTTTGAAATGGTATATATGTAACTAAAACCAATCTAGGCGCAAACGACAGCATTAACCGGTGCAGCAACACAACTAGCAAATACAGCATTCCCGATAACAGCAGCTGCAGCGGCCGCGGCACGACAGCGTTTAGAACCATTGCTTGATCCAGCAACCATCCGTTTAATTTCTCAGCTGGACACCGCCTCCCTTGCGTCTTTGCAATCTGCATTTGGTCAGACTATTCCAGCACTTGGTCGTCAGTCACAACTCGCATCGTCATTGGAAGCAGTTCGTCCCGTTGGTGTGCCTGGAATTTTGGGTGAACATCATTATGTGCCGATGGTGAGGTTTTCACCTCTTCGCTTGTCAACAAATCGTTTGGAAATTCACAAATTAAATTTCCATTGATAATATAATCATGAAGTGGATTGGAGCTTATTTTTATTAAGATATTTCTCTGAATTTAATAAATGAGCAGGGTGTCGTGATATCATTAATTTCATGGACTCCCTTTATTGTTTGCTTTTTCGGAAATTTTAAATAACATTTAATTTCTTAGGGAATACCGCCAACAATACGATCATCTGCGAAGAATAACGCTAATGCATCGGATTTGTCACTTCGATGCTCGGTTGGAGGAGTGGGATCGAATCCCGGACAATTTGGTTCTCCACACGGTTTTTGTCTAGGTCATAACGAAGAAATCCTCGTTACAGATACAAATAATCATCGTATACAAGTACGTTTTACACTGAAATAAAGTGTGGTAATATGTTATTCAATTCATACATATATAGTACATTAATTAGTAAGCAATAACATATAGAAATGTTATTTAAGAAAGTAATAATAGGCTTTGGTACTTCAAGAGAATTTTGCCGCCGATATTGTAGTGCAGTTTTTTTGGGTTAAGTTGTTCTTATTACCTAATTGACATACTGTTGATCTGTTGTAAATAACTGTTTTCTCCACAGATCTTCACGAAGAAAGGGGAATTCATCATGCATTTTGGAATCGGTGGCTCAGAAGATGGTCATCTATTTTATCCAAAAAAAGTAGTAGCATTCAGATCTCGAATGGGTGAAGGAGGCTACATTATCGTTGACAAAGGTGAAAGTAAAGCGAGGCTACAGTTATTCTCAAAGCGGGGCGATTTTATACGGCGTCTTCGTGCGTTTTGACATATCTAATCTTTTATAAATTTCCCGACAAAATCCTCTGTTTTGACATTTTTTTCAAAATCAAACGATTGCTTTTTTTCACATGTAGAAACAAGGTAATCTCTGATTGGAAAAATGGAATGTATTCAAATTGCAAGTTGTATCTTGTTTGCTGTTTTCCTCTATGATCATAAAAAGTAATTTAACTGAACAAAAACTACTAAAAACCTAGTATATTATTTCAGAAACTCCTTATCTTGAATATGTTTCGGCATTAACGGTAAATGAAGCATCACATCTAGTAGTATTCAGCAGTTCGGTAATGATGTTCATTCTGGATATCGATCTCTTAGAACCTTTGGTTCTCAAATGGAATGACTGTACCAAAGCAATTGGCGAACCATCCGATGTAGCTGTTTTTCGGGATAGATATTATGTTACCGATTACAAGAATCATTGCGTAGTTGCACTCAACAGTGATGGTAAATTTTTGCGATTTTTATTAATGACTCATATTTAATAAAAAATTGAAGTCAACGAAAAGTTTATAACGACTTTAATTGCTGTCTATGGTTTAGTTTAGTGTAATATTTAAGTCGTAGAGTTTGGTTTCACATTTCTTTGCCTTTGCTTTATTTTCTGAAGCAATAGATGCTCTTACATGCTACTCATAAAGTAATGTTAAATACAACGACGGAAAGTACCATCATTGAAATCGTTAGTGCAAATTAGTGATTAAAACTTGTATTTCAGGTGAGGTTCTCTGTCGTTTTGGATCCTTTGAAAGTACTCCATATCCAATCGGTGTCGATGTATCAACAAATGGTGATGTATTGGTAGCTGATTCCCATGGCAATCATTTTCATATTTATTGTTGCGCAACTGATGGGCAACGTTTGCAGGAATTCGAATGTTCACAGCTGAAGGCAAGTTATCTCATTATTTCATGTAAGACTTTTGTAAATCAGTCCTATTATGACGCTAAATTTTTTTAAGTAGAATAATTTATATGGACTTTAACTTGCTTATGCAGGACGAAGTCAATGAATAATAAAAATGATTGTTGATTCGTTAACACATTTTAACTACATTTTTAATATATAAAAAATTGGTACGAATACTGTTTCGGGAAGGAATCCGAAGTATAATACCAAAAAATTATGTGGATCTCAGTTTAAATGAGATATTATGTGTAGTAAAATAGTAATAATTCATGCATTTAAGTCCAGTTAATTAAGTCTCACTGAAGATAAGCGATTGTGCACTTGCTACTTAATTGTTTTCAAAATATTTCATTTTAAATGGTTTGCAAACTGTAGCAAATTTTGGTAAAAATTTGGATTTTTTAAAAACTAGTAGACTCTGTTTACATCACCATATTATTTCCTTCCACTGTTTTATGTTATCCTTAGTGCATCTTGTGGTGATACTTTTTAAGTTATGAGCACAACACAACCTAATTAGCTTTAGAAATCCATAACAGTGGGCTAACTTTATATTCATCTAGTTTTGTTTTAAAATAGATGAAATATTCTACTCACCGCATTATGATCAGAAAAAAAAAACACTGCTCTCTGTTCTATCATCCATTCACCATAACACGACTTTCTAACACAGCAATTTACAAAATTCCATGAGTTGATTTGAAAATAGTCCATTGAGTAGTTGATGGCAATGATGTCTGCTCGCGTTAGTAAGTTTCAAATAGTTCCACTTAATTATTACACTATTAATTTTAGACTAGTGCAATATCTTTGTTTTTCAGGTTTCGCGTTGTGTAGGACTTCGTTTAACGTCAGAAGGTTTTCTGATCTCAGTATCGAAGCACAATCATACACTGCTTATCTTTAGTACAGTTTTCGTGAGTCCCCCAGCTCCCCTTTAAGAAATTGCCCCTATCTTTTCTCCTTGCAACAGCAATAACTCTCTCAAACAACTTTTTTGGATCGAAAGCTATGCCAATTTTGTTACATTGGCTTCTGAATATCGATCATCATTTTAAACCTGTGGTACATATAACGGTGCTCGTTCAAAGGTGGCCTTGTTACTCACTTGTCTTTTATTCTTAATGTCTATAATTTAATACTGTATTTATATTACGAAACTAGCGAAAATTTTGCTAACGGTTTGCGTACATCAAGATAATCAGAGACGAAATTGAGTGAACTTGCACTGATTAAGGAAACCTGCGAAAGTGCTCACATTATTAAAGCTAAATTGTTTTAAATTATTCACATCACATGATTTTAGATTTGTGATATAAAGTTTTCGCTACGTAAAGTGGATTTTATTAAGAGCGCGTACATGATATTTACTTTTTTAGCTTCTTTTTGAAATGATTCTCTGTTGTGATATGCATCAGAAATGTACGGTATGGTGCATGAAACCGCTGTACGTCAAAATTTAGTTTGTTAATAACCGTCTGTCAAACTGTCAATTTTTCAGAATTCTTTGTTTTTTTTCTTAATTCATTAATTAAACAGTTAACCGCTACAATTTTTGTGGTTGGAAGCAATTTTATTTGATGTATACTATGCTTTCCTTCTATTCCTCGGAGAAACTTCACGCTTTTTTTTACTTTCTTCGTCCCTTTATGAAGTATCTTCATACAGATGTTTTGTCTTCAGTTTCTTCTTTCTTGCCTTTTATTTAGTTTCTTTTCCAAGTTCTCTTTTTTAACAAAGAAATTTTTTTCAGTTTTGGAATTATTATTGTCGTTTTGCCTTATTGAATGCTCATTTTGTCTTGCATATTATTAAACCACTACTTTTTATTATCCAGATCCTTTTGTTTATTTGTCTTCTTGAAAATAGCTCTGTTACTTCTCTTCTAATTTTAAAATTGAGTTCAAGAACTAATTTAGTGGGCTTTTATAGTTCGTCTAATAATTAAGATGCGTATTAGAGATGACCCTTTCTTGAAAACGCGAATTCATGCCCTTGGCAAAGCTTATTTTTTCAGAGGCTGTTTCGTTTTTTCTTCACCCAGTTTAGATGAAATTTTAAAAAAGTCAGAACTCTCGAAGTCGAAATTTTTAAGCAAGGATGAAAATTTTCTATTAGTTTAAAACTGATCATTATTTTATGCTAACCGAGTCTTCTACAGCATTCTGCATATACATGTGCAGAGGAAGAGAAATCAATCCATGTACCATTTCTTTCATTTGTTTTATTTTACATTTTCTGTCGTTTAACTGTTTAGATTTTTAAAAAAGCTAAAAAAATAGGGATGTTTTGAATCATTTGTTTTTGAAAACTTGTTCAGACTGTACTGATCTCATATTTCAGCGTGTTGTCTTCAAATTTTCTTTGCTTGTCCATTTACATCTTTCTTCATTGTTGTATATTTATTCTCTTATTTCTGTGAAGTTCGTTCGGGTGTTCATGTTTTTCATATTGGTGCAAACGACTCGTCATACGCATCATAAACACCTATAAGCTGACATAAGAATGATATGAATTACAAATAGCTACATCATGCATCATTATTTCTTCCCGTGTGTAGAGTTTTTCCTTTCACCCTTTTTCTTCCTTAACTGTTTGTTCTGTTGTCACCCATGTCACTAATGCGATCTTTGCGTCTTCAGCTGTTCTGTTTATTATTTATTATTATTGTTATTTATTATTGTTATTAATTATTATTATTATTATTATTATTATTATTATTATTATTATTATTATTATTATTATTATTATTATTATTATTATTATTCATCATTATCATTCATTAGCATTATCATCATCATTATATTATTATTAATTGATTCTAGTAGAAAACGTCATGCAATTTGAGGAGCTTGATGCAATGATTATTTGAATCTGATGTATTACAGTAAGGATAGGAAGTAGGAGTGCAAAATGTTTGGTAACAAACGGCGATCAGTTTTATGATGTTAAATTTTCATTCATTAGAGTTCAAAATTTTGATTTTGCGGCACATTAAGAAGTGATGGTTTTCATATCCGAATGTTGGTAACTTTTCTTTGTTTGTGAGAAAAGACTATTGTAATTTTCATTGCACACTGCCACATGTCCATTACTACTCATTTTTTTTTGTTTGGTTTTAAGTTTCCTGGAAGCCTAATAGTGCACGTGCTGTATTTGACATCTGGATTCTCTTGCTTTCTTAATTTGGGAGACGTTATCGTTAGCTTAAAATAGATTAATACTATTTTTATTTTTGTGTAGTAGTAATTAGATTTAGTAAACCTATAGTTTTTCATTGAAATTGATAGGATCTCCAAGTTCCTACAAGATCAACAAATGATTGTATTCTGATAATACTTTTTTTGATGAACTGTCTGAGCGATACGACAAGATTGAGATCCTTGGCTTGTAATGCCTAATTTCAATTAATGGTATCGGAGGAAAGTCCTTCAGCATTCTTCAGTCAAGAAATTTTCCCCATTTTATTTACAACTTCATATTATTCTTCTCTTTTTGTATATTCTTTTGATTATGTTTGTTAATTTTATCAGCTTTATTAAGCCAAATACCCCAGTATATTCCATCATTCGTTGAATGTAGCAATTTTTATCAGTAGTAGTTTGTGGCCCCTCTTTTTTTCTAGCTTGCTCATTATCCGGTCTTCATATTTTTTATTATTTTATACTAATTTATACGCATCCATTTACAGTTGATGTTCACTCTCTGTTTTCCTGTTTATCATTTAATCGGGTTGCATTTTCAGTCTTTACGTTTTTTAGTTCAACTCACACAGGGGATGATTTTTATCAAAATTTCTTATGGAAAAAGGTTCCCTGCAATAACGAAGTAGATGGGATTAGCTGGATGACATTTTTTCTAGAAAATATGTGTACGTCTCTTGGCTGGAAATGCATCTTCGCTTATCTAATGATCCGCAATAACGATTTTTGCATCTGGTATTTGAAATCTAAAATTTAATTCCTCCCTGTTGTATGATTAATAGTATTGATTATTTTCCCCATTGTCTTCCCAGAAAAAGTAGCGCATGCTTTTAATTTATGTGAATAACTTGATATTTTATGTTTTAATTGGATTTTTATTATGAAGTTGAATGCACTTATCGTATTGTCTATCCTCATTTTTAGCACATTCGTTCACTTTTTTTATTTCTGAAAATTTTTTGTTCTATCTTAATTTTTATATCTTTAGTTCATTTTCGAATTCGTAGATATTTTGTTCTGCGTTTTTGGTTTAAAATTTTTATAATGCCACGTTGAAATATTAAACTATAGATTATGAACATATTATTATGGTATTTCTCCTGCTCTGTAGTGGCCATGGTATTTTTCCTGTTTTGCAGTGGCTTCAGTTAACTATATTGTTTTAAATTTCTTTTACTTTCAATTCATTTTTTCTCTCTCAAACCCCTTCAAGACCAAAAATTATATCTTTTTAACATTTCATGTTGCTTCATTGATTTTTTCATTATGTTGCTTTTTTGCATTGCTTGCTTGCGTTTCGTTTTTTCTTTTTTATCGGGAATTTTTGCACATGTCCCTATCTCTTTTCACCTTCAAAGTAAAACATTTTCTCTAATTTCCTAAACCAGTAATTAATGCCCAGGTCATGTAATCCTATGTAATTGTCCCATGTCTTCGACAAAAAAATTCTCCCACTGTTTTCGTCATATTTCTCGTCTCGGCATCTTTGTGTCCGATGTACATTTTTTAGGGGAGATTTTTCCATCTCTGGCAATTACAGTCTGAATTCACTCGTACTCGTCGTATCCTCGGAAATTGAGATTGGTATTGTCGGTCAATAGGCACATCATTTAGTCGAATCGACACTATTTCAAAAGCCTTTGCAAGTTGATAGGTTTTATAGACCTTCTCAGTTGTGGGCTAAATGCATAAAACTTCCCCGAAAAGCCTTTGTTGTATGTATTGTTGGTGTTTTTGCTCTTTTTCCGCGTGTAATATTTTGCTATCCGGTTTTGATCTTAAAAAATTTCTGTAAATTTTTATAGATTTATTTTCTTAATTCGGTTAATTGGCTCACAGATTGTTTCCTTGGTTTTAAATTTACTTATAAAATTGAAAAAAAAGGACGGTGGTTACTCATTCATTTATATTTAATTTATTTTAGAATTTTTCGCATGTTATTCAAGAGTGTTCTTGCCACGTTGTGTTTTATGTTTCCTTTTCTTGTATTCCTGTACCTTATTATTATTATTATTATTACTAATTATTATTATTATTATTATTATTATTATTATTATTATTATTATTATTATTATTATTATTATTATTATTATCATTATTATTATTATTATTATTATTATTAT